>JAXIUT010051686.1:0-10836 GCA_035586675.1 Eurytoma californica | reverse complement strand
GATTAGCGCGCGCCGCAAGGAAAAGCCTAAGAGTGCGAGAGAGAGAAAGTAGGTAGTCGCCAAGTCAACCGGGTGAGAGAGAGAGAGAGCATAACCGAGGTAAAACAATGGGGCCTTTTCATACTTTTGGGGACTGAATTTCTTGAGACTGAAATTCCTGAGCGTTCACAGCGAGCCATAAGAAGCTATCACTTCAAAAAAATTTTTGAAATTTAAATAATTGAATTAAGTCGTGATTTTTTAAAACTAATGTACACTTGACGAGGTAAAGCTAATTTTTTTAAATACATTGAAATAATTAAACAAAATTGAAAGTCCTAAAAAAAAAGAAAAGTCAGGGGGCAATACACAAAGCATCCTCTCCCACGCAATCCTCCGAAAAGACGCCGCAGGACTAGCCAATTGTATTAAACAAAAGATTTTTCAGTAGGACTTTTCGAGTAATCGCATATAATAATGAATGACTCAAACGTAGCTAGAACAGAGCTGAAAAAAATGAAATCAAGCTGGGCACGGTCAGGGCAGGAAGTAATAACTTTTAGTGGGGACAGACAGGCGGCCGTAAAAATACAAAGGTTACGAGCAGACTGTAGACAAAATTTGTACACCCTATATGTATGCTTCAAAGAACACCACGAAAGACACCCATAAAATGACAAATTTATGGCGCGGACGATGCATGATCGGTGAAGATAAGAGCATCCTTAAAAAATCAAGCTCGCGCGCAACAGACTTTCTCGGAACCGGTCTAGCTATGAGAAAAAGCAGGGGTGCTCCCAGGATCTAAAGAAAAATGCACCTGCGGAACAGTATATAGCGAGGGGTTCGAGAGCGTAGCACCTCAGTCTCGTCCAGTACGTCCGGTCAGAATCAACTTCGCGCCGAAAAGTTCGTCAGTTTCGTTAGATTCGAAGTTCGTGAAATGTTCAGTGAATTTTTAAAAAAGAAAAACGCAAGCGAAAGAACGTAGCGCGAAGAAGGAAATTTGAAGATTTCGAGGTCGAATAAGCCTTGCGGCTGGCCGAAACCCAGCCGAAAAATTCCGCTGAGCACGGGCAAATTGAAAGGCGTAGGCGCTGTGCTCGGTGAGCCATCGGCTTGTACACGGAGCGCACTTCAACAATAGGAGGCCTTCCACACTCAACGATTAGACGCCGGTATACCTGCGCCACTCGACCAACGTAACACTGAGTCGTAATTACTGCATTTACACGCTTACCTGCTGTTCACACTTTTGGGAGGGTGCATCGTGTTTCCCGGCTTTAAGGTAAATAGTTTGTAGACACTTTTTTTAAGTGTCGATAATCTCTATACTGAATTAAATAAATATTCAATGAAATATTTTATTTCGACTCTATTATTTCGCTTAAATTAATTTATAAATTATGTGATAGGATAAATTTTATACGAGTTGACATTTTTTTACAGTAAAGTATTTTAAATTTCTGTTTGACTAGTAAATTTTTCGACGTCAGTTTAGAGGGACGGTTACTTTAACTGAAAAAAGTGAACTAAATCGTTGAATTAATGAAATTTTTAGTTTTAAAATCGGTTTAGTTAAATATTTAGTTAATTTAACCAAATCTTTGGTTGATTCAACATAATTTGTTGTAAAGAAGATTAAACAAACTTTTAGTTGACTTTTTTAAATTCACAAAATTGCGAGACATCTCGAGAGATAACAATTAAGAGAGCGTTAAGGTCCTCAACAAAGCTTAATAACCAATTTCTCATTATCTTGACGCGTTTCTAACAACCCTGTTATAAACATAAGTCTATAAGTACTTGCAATTAGTATCTGAAAGGATCTGGGACAAATGGTGTAATAAACGGCGCGGTTTCAGACGATCCAGGTATATCAACATTGTTCTCATAAGTACACGTGGAATATGTTGAATAATTAGAAAAACTAGTTACACAGGAGCATTGAAAAATAGTAAGTGGCACTCAAAACAATATACAATGCGTAAAAAGAATTAATTTTGAATTTCCGATTGAACCCAGAAGCGAGCTCTACACAGAAAAAAAACAGATTTTCCTTTTAGTATATTTTCAGTTAATTATATTCACTAAAAGAGTGAATCTATTCTAGAGCTTATTTACTCAAGCATAACCATTTCCATCCAACATTAAGTCATTTGAATGATTAAATTATTTAAATTTTGCTATAAAACGGTGTACTTTTATCAAGGCTTTTAGTATTTTTTGTTCATGTTTCATATATGTCATCCATTTAAATAGTAATAATAGTATTTTATTTTGCTATACTTAAGTTATTATACTTTGAGTAGATTAATAAATAAAAATCGCTTGCTAGAGATAACTGTTTACTCAATTTTGCAAAAAATACATAATAATAAATTATCATATTGATTTTCTAAACAGTATTATAATATTTTAGTTTTATGTTGCCTGAGATATGATTCAATGAAAAAAAACTAAAGGCCTTCTCCTGAGTGTTATTCAAAAAGAGCTGCTTAAATATTGTCAAATATATTTATTATATAATCTACTACAGTTTTATATGAAACATTACGATAGTGTTGCATTAACATTATCATAAATTTTTATGTATATTTTTTGAATGTTATTTATTCGTTAAAACTGTTAAAAATTAGGACATTTTTTTACACAGAGAAAATTTTTTTATGAAGTTCACCGTACAATTTGCAGGGAAAAACGTAATCGTGGTACGGTTTCCTATATACTAGCAATTTTTACGGAAAATCTCCATAATTTTTACCCAGACTTTTAATATCAGATAAAAGTTACGATGATTTTCCCGTAATAATTATCAGTTTTACAAATCGAATCAATGACATTCGAGACCATTTAGCAAGTCAAAATTTTAATCTACAATCTCTCGTATCTCTCTCTCTCTCTCTCTCTCTCTCTCTTTCTATCACTTGCAATGAATGTTCTTATTTAAAAAATATTTTTTTTAATTACCAGTAATAGTTTTTTTTTTTAATTTTTTAATTAACAAATAATAATTTTTAGTACTAGTGCGAAGCGCATTTTGAGAAGATCACGAGAACGATCGATTGTATGTACATTGAATATTATTTACTCAACCCACGAAATGGCGATCATGTCTTGAATTATTTTGGGAATATAATTAATATAATAAATTTATTAATTCAATCTTTTTCAAAATTCGTTTCATTTTGACGTTGTATTACAGGTACTTGAGGTTTTTTACAACTTTTCTTATCATTTGATAAATTTTTTTTTTAATTAATAAATAATAGTTTTCATGACTACTACAAAGTGTAACAGAACTTCATTAAAATAAGTTGTGTTATACTGCAACATTTCGTAAAAATTTTAAATTTTGTTGTTTTGCGCAATTTCTTTTATAGTGCTAGATAAAAATTTATGGCACAGTTTAGAACAATATTTGCTTTTCAAACGTTAAATAAAGAAATTCCTACTGATAAAAAGGCGAAGGTTTTTTTGTTGAACGTTTGTACTTGTTTTTTCGAAGAAAAATATTGTACAACAATTGAAGAAAAGCAAATAAAAGTGCAAACGACCATGTCACAAATTTCGTTTCCAATTGTCTAATAAAATATTGCGAAAAATAATGTCTTTTAAATTATATGTAATAATTTTAATATGTATTAAAAAAAAGGCTAGTTGAAAACCGCGCTTCTGTAAATGCAATAAATAATAAGTATAAGTAAAAACTTACCGCGGCGTAGTGCGCGCTGCCTGTGTACAAGACTTAGCAGTAATAATGGACAATACGTAATTTCTTACACATTCGGTATTCGTATTACTGAGGCACCTTCTCGATGGCTAATTGGACTTCTATAATATAACTCTCTGTCTCTCTTTGGCACGCGCAACAATCACACATATCATCACACATAGCATCATCAGGACGCGTAATAGTGGGGGAAACGTTGACTCATGGCACGCAGGCATCGCGCGTTTTTCGTAACTCCCTCTAAAATCTGCTACGCGCGACGCGAAGCTCAGCTCGCGTCGCTCGTGCGCATGCCCGAGTTTTCTCTCCGCGGACTGCGGACTTGCGGAGGAACAAGGGACGTCAGACCGGCATCGGTGCATACTTTCAGTACTTGTTGATCGCCCGCAGAAGGATAAGTGCAACGTTATTCTCGAGAAGAGTGGATCCACCGTTGGAGAAGACGTAATTGTGCCGTATTTTTCACATCACTCGATCAAGTGGTTTTAGTGCACGGGTGTTAAATCGTTACTGAATGCATGTCCTGCGAGGAGAAATTCTTCTGACTGGCGTCTACTGCGTGCAAGAAGAAATCCGTTGTTGTCCAATGTGACATTATTGGAGGTACTGTGAGAGATTAATTCGTTTTTTTTTGGGAGAAAATTTTGATTGGGTTGTAAGTGCTTGTTAATCGGCGTGAATGTGCAGTCAACTTTTATTTTTTAATTCTAGTTTGTGAATTAAAAAACAAAATTATGGACAAAGAAGCTACGAAAGTCTTGAAGTAAATCGTGAGTAGATTAACGAAAATCACTTTTAAGAAATTATTTTCAGTGAATTTTGTGAATTTGCAAATTAAGCTAATAGTTGAATAAACTCAAAAAAAAATGGAGCAGCAGTCAACTTATAATTTATGTCTACCAATAAGGATATATTAACCTAAAATATCTATTGTCGTAGTGATTGTCGTTAAATTGCTTCAATACAATTTTATACTTAACGCCAGTGAAACCCAAGAAAGTAAAAAATATATTTCTTATCTTTTGTATGATATTGACATTAAAGAAACCACTCCACTGGTATCGTAACAAGTCGCGACATAAAGTTTTTTAACCGGAAGTAAATTGCACAGAATGAAAGATGAGATTGGCCTGCTCGTCAAAAATGTCCGGTGTGCGCGAGATGCATTACTTGCATTATCGTTGAAATTTTAAATTTAATTTATTGTCGTTTTCAAATTATATTTTTTGTGGTAATTTTTTAAAATAATTATCTCGTTTAAATTTAACGCGAATATATAGAAAAATCGATCTTTTATTTTACAGGTTAGGTACTTTAATAAGTTCAATAACAATTTAAACATAAAAAAAACAATAAAATATATATTCTAAATAAACAATTTCAAATATGTAGGAAGATATTTTACCCCGGTAAATAATACTCCCATTTAATAATTAATAATAATAATAATTTATTATGTAACTCATGATCTCTACTGATACACGATAATCCCGACAATTATAATATCGTCTGGTTTCTACGGTGGTTCAGGCCGAACTGCTCATGTAGCCAATAATGCTCCGCTACTCAGTCCCGCGACTCCTTATCGCCCAAAGTGTTTATAGTAATGCGTCAGTGCGAGTTCGGTCCTGGCTCCGATTGTTTAGACGGCTCCGTCTCCGAAATCCTTAGGCAGTGCGGATTGCCATAGAATATTCCCCACAAATAGCAATATATAATATTTATTTCTATATACAGATAATAAAAACGTTATATCATTGGCTGCATAGGCATAACCATTACTAGATTGATTGATTACAAACACTAACATTCTTTTAAAGTAAATTCCACAACGGGCACATTTAATTTTAAATAAAAATTACAGTAAAATTAAAATAAAGCCTAATAAAGAAATTTTTACAGTTAACGTTGTTTCTCAAGTTTATTTACTACACCCCTACTACAGATATAAAATAACCGGCAGTAATTTCTATGAATAAAGTTTTATTATAAATTATTTATGTTAATATTTGAACTGTAATATTAAGAAAAACTTTTGGATTTTGCAGCTGATAAGCAGAACTCGATGCTTCACGGTGATATTTCAAGATGAATTTTTGCAAAAATGATGGCTACGATATCCAAGACAACCGCGAGCCTCGCAGGTATCCGCGCGAACCCGAGGTTTGCAGAGGAGAATCTCCAGAAATAGTCTACGAATCTGTAGTGAATTTGACTGCATACGTTACTGAGCAACGGCCGCTGCATTATAACGACAGAAACATGTCGAGCTCTTGCAGAGGACCACGGTACCCGCATTACGAAACTTTCAACAGATTTAACGACAGTCGAAGATTTGAACCGAGAAGATTTCGAGGGGAGAAAGCGCCAAATTGCCGATCTTATCCATATAAAAAATACCCGGAAAATTCGTTCAACCAATTTAGTAAACGGGAAAATTTTAGAGGTGCCTCAATTTCCAATATTCGTCCGTATCAATACGAAAATCACAGAAACCCTGAAGATAGGCAGCCCGAAATATTTCACGACAGATCTGATGGGACGCGACAGAGAAATTACCGAGGCAGAGCTGCACCGAACTGCAGTTCCCGCTCTGAAAATGACAGAGAACACGAAGCTTTGAACTTGACATCGTTCAGTAGGGCGCAATCGCGCGCTGGCTCTTCGTGGGATGAGGGCTCAAAGAATTTCACAGGCTCAGGTCGATTTAGAGGCAATAATCCATACATCGCAGCTCGGAATTGGAGTAACCACCAATTCCGAGATGAAAATTCTATTACGACTCAAGATAGAGGTTTGATTTAATTTTATTTCATTAAAATACATTATTGCTGAAAATATCATTTTTTTTTAAATAATTTCGTGTCTGATCTAAAATTAATCTCGTCGCGATATGACTGTTGTTTTCTTTAATAATTTACAGTATTTTTGCTGTTTGTATAACTAATAAAAGACGACAATAAACGAAGTTTAAACAAATTTAGCAAAAATATTTAGGATCACTATAACGTTTTGTCAAAATTTTTTTACAAATTTTCTCATAGTTACTATTTAGAATTATTCTGCACACATTTTTAAATGGTGTTATGTATGTATATTTATATTAATTCATTCATTTACAGATTGAATGAATAGTGAAATATGGGAAAAAAGCTAGAAAACTGATATTCTAAGGAAATTTTCTTTATTTGAATAATATACATGATCAATTATTTCTTAATATTTATCTATAAAAAATTCTCTGATGATGTAAAGTTTTTAAAAAAAGAGAAATATTTCAAAAATTTTACATCTTAAATGAACATTATGTTAATATTGTTTGATTAATAGATGATACTATTGTTTGAAATACAAAAATGAAATTTATGTTGCAGATTCATCAAAATTTGAAAATCAAAGGATATTTGAATCTACATTAGATCATTCAGCACAAAAACAAAGTACTAATGAAAGTGAGAGTAGCAACGTTGACACTCAATCGCCTATGTCAAAATTGAATTTAAAAAGAAATCAAAAAAATATTTCAGAAGATACCATAATAAATAAACAAAGAAGGCGTTCAGTAGATAAAGAAGTTGAGAATCAGAGGAGGTTAGAAAATAATGAAGAAATTGTTAAACAAAGTTGGGTAACAAACAAAGAAGTAATTATTGGGCAAAGTTTGTCAACAGATGTGGAAGAGAACAATGATATGCAAAGTAGTCCAAATGTAGAAGAATCAAATAAATCTGTAAATGAAGAGACATTACATGAGAAAGAAATACTTATAGAACAAAGGAGGTCAATAAATGAAGAAGAAGTAGTTGTGTATAAAGAAGTAGAAGAAAATGATAACACGCAAGATTCACATGTGAATCATACAACAATCTCTACTATTCCGACTCCTAATATTCAACGTTTATTAGAGGCTTGGATTAAAATTCCAAGAATAAACATTAATCATAATAAAAAAACTGAAAATTCCGCACATGAGAAAACTCAGAGTCGGAAAAAAATTGTAAGCAATTCTACTATGCAACTGAAATTGCTATTGTTAGAATGTAACAGAAAATTGAAAGATGGCTTCAAAGTATTCTACATCTCAAATATAAAGACCGCTGATGAAATTACAGATGCAATATTTTGCTTCGAAAAAGAAAACTCACGAAGCCTCTTCCAAGTAAAGTATCATCTTCAGGAATTTAGGTCGTACAAAAGAATAAATTATAGAACACTTATGGGTGCTGAGTTTAATTTAGATGTGATTTATAGAATTTTTAAGGAGAATGAGGATATCGAAAGAATCGTTATTTGTAGTAATTTGACATTGGATGAACTGTCTTTAAAAAAAAAGAATACTCGAGTACTTGAAGATAAATCTAGGGGTACTCGTCATCTTGAAGTACATGAAGAAAGTGTTATTTTTAAAAAAATGATTGAAAGACACTCATGCATTCCTAAATTAGCTGAATATTTAGATGAATGCATGCGACTTGAAAAGCCAGTGACACTCAAGGGTCCAGCAAAAGAGTGTCACACTGTGCTAATGACAGAGAATGTTATTGCTATTGTTGGAATTGAGGGTCGAAAACAAATAGGCAAATTGCATCCAAGATTTATTAATAGTCCCGATAACATGTTGAAACCAGCGATAGCTCACCTACGCCGACATCTGAAAAGCCTTAATTTAGGCGAACTGCGCATTGACGCGAAGCTGATTCTCGGTGAAAACTTTGGTAAGGAATCGAGTTTTCATCAAAATCAACCAGAAATTTTAGTACACAAACTCGCCATTGAAGGTACCATGAAGAAGTTTTTTAATAAGTTAGAATTCATGGAATGCGAAAATAATATAGATTATCACATATTCAGAGAGCTTGGGGAGAAGTTCGAGCTTATCCATAGTGACCATCATATTAAAGTAGTAAAGGAGGAGTTGTTTACAGGATTGCAGCCCGGTAGTGACCAAACTAGCCTGTTTCGAACACTAAAAGAAAAGATCTTGAGTTGTGATCTAAGCAATTATCAGCAAAAGAAGAATTCTATGGAAGTCAAACTAGAATTTGAATTAGACACACTGCAAAATCTAAAATCTATTTTAACACAAAACAATAAATCAACTATGATAATTAAGTCTGATTTTCCATCACTCTGTGCTTTAAAAATACAACAGGTGGTCAAAAGTTTAGAAAAATATAATGAAGATCAATACTTTTTCCTAGATATAGATGATCTACTCGCTGCGAAAGATAATCTACTTGCTGTATGCAGTACTTCATTAGAACATCTATTAGTCATTCAAACTGAGGGGGCTGATTTGAAGAGTGAACAACTAAATGATTGTCTAAAATGTATAAGACAAAATATTTCAAATGATCCAAAATGTACTAATAAATTAGTGTTTATCCAAAATATAATGGATTCATCGTTCAATTTTTATGCAGATGTCACTGAACATAAGGAAATTTTTAACGGAGAAGCTGGCCTCACAAAGGTTTTCCAAGACAAACTTAGTGAGACTACTTGTGAATCTTATGGACCTGATGGTATTACTCATGCTGCTGCTCTAAAGGAACTTATCTTAGAATCCAGTGATTTAACAGATTTATTAGCTTCTGTACAGTGTGTGGACAAACTTATAAAAGAAAAAGTGATAATCGCAGAAAGACTTATCAAGCCTATTATCTTTGAATCAATTTACACAATACCTCGCCGCCTTAAGCGCCATGTGGTAATTAGCTCTGCTGCATTAATGGAAGAAAGTCAGGACATATTTTTCCTCTATGGCGACGAGAAGGAGATAAAAATGAGTAAGGTTCATTATTTCAAAGAATTTAATGTTGCTCTTTCAAGTTTTGAAGAGTACACCATACAAAACAAGAAAGTTAATGCTCACCTGCTTAAGTATGTGTCTGTCAGAGGCTCGAATCAGTTGATCTGGCAGAGATCTAGTAATTCAATGAGTTTGCTGATGAAATATTTAGTAGAAAACCCAGAAGCTTTTCATCAATCAGAACCCATTTCCGACGTTTTAGCTTGTCGTATTATGATCCTATGCGGCAAGTCAGGTTCAGGCAAGAGCCACTATTTATTTGAACTTGCGCAGAGACTTCAGTCCAGTAATCAGAATCTGAATATTTGGGTAGTACAGCTAAATTTAAGTAACTCTTTATTGGAACAATATGCAGACTGTCCACTAAGCACTGCTACAGAAGCTGTGGACCTATTAGCGAAGATAATGGGATACGACGAGATGCGGCGACGACTATTTCGTTTGAGTGCCTTTGGTAAACTGAAACTGAAGCTGTCGCTGTTTGTAGATGGATTAGAGAAACTACGAGAAAGTAATGCCGGTCGGGTCTATCAAATGTTACATCTTTTACGCGAAACTGAATTAAGGAGAATTTATGTAACAGCAAGGCCAGAATTCAAGAAGACATTAGAACAGCAATTAGACGAATTTGCCTACAATTTAGACTCACTGACACGAGATGAGCAAAAAACCTTTTTGGCAAATACTTGGATCTCTTTGGCTAATCAAGCATTTGTTCAACCTGATTGGAATGATTACGCAGAAGAGGTTTATACTAATGGCGAGCTGTTGGATATCATCGTCGAGCCTCTTTATTTGAACATGTTTGCTTTAGTTTTCTGGTTTTGTATTAAAGATGGACAAAAAGTACTTACTATACAACGAATCTACGATGTTTATAGAGAATATATAAATAAATTCTTAAATAACTTGGTACAATCAAAAAAGGAAATCTTCGATAAATCATTTTCATATCTCTCTTTGAAAAGTCTGCTTCATCCCGACGATTTTAGGTATATTTTCATTTAATAATGCTGAGATTAAATTATTATTAATATTATAAAATAATTATTAATCAATTCCTATTAATTGGGTCTCTTACATACACTCAAAAAAATTAAAATTATTATTAATATATATATGTATATTAGCTTGCAAGTTGTCAATTGTATGAATAAATACATTGCACATTTTCTGATACAATGTTAAATACAGCTATACAACTTTTATTTACACTGACTGATATTTAATTTATTTAAAAATTATTTATTTTTTCCAGGAAACTAAATCTAGCCGAAGTTCAAAGCAGCGAAGATTTTGCCAAGCTGAATCA
>JAXIUT010051675.1:0-10837 GCA_035586675.1 Eurytoma californica | reverse complement strand
AATTACAAATCACTTTAGTAAAAATTAATACTTGATAAAAGCAATTTTTACTAAAGTGATTTGTAATATTTGCTAAACATCGAATAGGTCGCTCCGTTACAAAAAAATTTAGTAATTTTTCCTATAATTTCTTGCAAAGTTTGTTTTTCATTTTTCTCATTGTATCAAGTGATTATCAAGTGATTATCATGTGATTATCACGTGATTATCAAGTGATTATCATGTGATTATCAAGTGATTATCATGTGATTATCAAGTGATTATCATGTGATTATCAAGTGATTATCACGTGTGATTTTGAACTTGAATTTTTAAAAAAAAATTTCTTATGAAAATATTACATGATTATCAAATAATTTTCATGTAATTATAAAAAAAAATTGTTTTAAAAGTTTTTATGAAGAAAAAAATCACATGATTATCATATGATAATTATAAGACAATCACATAATAATCATTCGATAATCACATGAAAATCATGATTATTAATGCAGAGACACATTATTTAAAGACTAGAGAATGTGTGTTTGGTCCATATTAGTTGTTAGTCTCAAAGTTTATTGAATAAAACGAAAAACTGTAATATCGATATATGGTAGCCCCTTAAGAACATTGCAATTGAAACTACCCGGTTAGAAATTTGGTCCGGTGATCCCTAAATTTATTCCGGCCCTGACCTGGGCTATCTAAAATCGCTTGAAGATCCCTTCAGGGATACTTCAGGTACGTAACCATGCGAGAGTACGGTCCTGATCTGACAAATCAGGAAAAAAATAGTTTTAATTAATGCCGTAATAGTACTGGAGAATACCGTAACATGATTTACGTGTGTAATATAACATTTGACTATTCAGAGCCTGTCTATCATTAGGTGCCGTGCGTCTTCCATCGTCCATCGTGCGTCGTGCGATATCCCTTCTGACTCTTAAGTCTACTCAAAGCATTATAGATATCGGAAAACAACAATGCATTACGCATGACACACGATGTACGGCACGTAATATAGACAGGCTACATTAAAGACAAAGAATTGAATACAATGTTTTCATATATTTTATAGTACTCTAACCTCAAAATGGCAACAACTTTAGTGCCGATTTTACGCTCTCGTTCTGTAAATGTATGGTAAAGTATTCGATGTATATTTGTGAATAACAATATAGATTGAAATTAACATAATCATATATTTGGTTTCGGCCGAGATAGGTCATCGTCAGGCCCGTGTTTATATTAAAATTTTCATTTACTTACACTTCAGGTGCACCATTAACGAACCTGACCTTAGGACTGACTATGTAATAAGATATTCGGACCGGTTCAGCGAATGGTCGCACCCTGATAATTATTTTTCACCGGCACCGGATCCGGGACTGATATTTGCCATACATTCGTTTCTAGCTGGGTAGAAAGCTCTGATGGAACGTTTTTGAAAAATTGTAAGGTCGCATACAAATTTTTAGATTTGAGAAATTAATTAAGTTAAAGATGCAGCTTTTTCCCTTGCAGAAGTAATTTTGTACGTACCTTCACGGCCTCCTTATCTTTAATGAAGACGGAACGCAGTTGACCATTCATTTCGAAGAAGACTTCGCGCTCGCCGTTCGGTGTCAGATCTTCAGCCATCGCCAGCGTCTTGATACCGAGAGTTTTGCCTTTTTCGATTGTGACCTCGAACTCCTCGCCGACCTTTGGTCCGGTCAAGAAGATTCGAGTATCGAGTTTGTCGACCGGGCCGAAGCTTTCACGGAAATTCAGGTAATCTTCTGTGACTTCAGGATAAAGGGCCGCCGACATGACATCCTTATCGCTAATGCGTGGATGAGCTTCCTGGAGGCGAGACTTCAGACTGGCAAAATCAAGAGGCGAGAGGCTTTCGCCTGGACGGCCTTTAATGCGCGGCATGTCTTTCAAGATCTTGGAGCTGAAAAGAATGGAACAGTTTATTGAAGAATCAAGAACGATTTTCAATTTAAATATATTCAGTTTGATGATTACCGTAACGGTTCGGGGAATCCTTGGTACGGCTCGCCGATGGCACCTTGCAAAAATTCGACAACAGATTTAGGGAAGGACAGCTCCTCGGCTTTCTCAAGCACATCCTCGGGTTTCAGCTTATTCTGCACCATGAATTGGGCGAAGTCTCCGACTACTTTTGAACTTGGCGTCACTTTGATGATATCGCCTAACAGAAGATTTGCCTCCCTGTAGGCTTTCTTCACATCCTCGAAGAATTCACCAAGCCCCAGAGAATAAGCTTGGAACTGGAGGTTCGTATATTGCCCGCCCGGGATCTCGTTCAGGTAGACATCAGCGTTACCGGACTTCATTGTGGTGGTGCACTCGAAAGGTGCGTACAGTGTGCGTGTTTGTTCCCAGTAAGCCGAATACTCAGACACGTCGCTGAGATCGAATCCAGTGTCGTGTTTTGAACCTGCAGGTAGAATAAAAGAAGAAATTAAAAGATTAGTTGGTCGGTTAATCCAGTGCATACCCAGGTAGAAAATGAATCATCTTTTCTGGCCGATTCACGAGCCGATTCACTAATCGAGCCAAAATCTGATATTCAGTTGATACAATCCCTAAGTATATACAAGATAACGTTCCACAGCACTTTAGATGTGAAAACTGAATGGTTCCATCGAAATAAGGCGTATTTGAACAATTGTATATAGGTATATATACACGTCGTTAAAAATCGATGCGACGTTAACACGAGCGTGCCATTAGTGTTGATCAGAAGTTGATCAGATTCTAACAGGAAGCCGTAGCAAGTTTGTGGTCAGAATTTTTACTAGATGTTGACCAATTACTAATAAAGCAATCATATTTTGCCCAACTTGACGTCAGTTTTCTACCAAAGTGTTTTTTACACTGCTTGCAAAAAAGTAATATGTAGCTTGCAATTACCTTGGAGAGAAGCGACGAGCGCACCCATCGAGGGCTGGCTGGTCATACCGGACATACTGTCCACAGCGACGTCAACAACGTCGGCACCTGCCTCGGCGCAAGCGAGCATCGCAGCTACCCCAGAGCCCGAAGTGTCGTGCGTGTGGATGTGAATGGGAACGTCCGGGTATTTTTGGCGGATCGCGTCAACCAACATGGTGGCAGCCTTCGGCCTAAGAAGGCCGGCCATATCTTTGATGGACAGGACGTGTGTGCCGGCCTTGACGAGCTCGCCGGCCAAGTTGACGTAATAGCCCAGGTCGTACTTTTTGCGGCTGGGATCGCTAACGTCGCCTGTGTAGGAGATGGCCGCTTCGACGACGCCGCCTGCCTTACCGGCAGCGTCCATGCCAAGCACCAGATTTGGTAGGTAATTCAGGGAGTCGAAGACGCGGAAGATATCCATGCCCGACTGAACGGCAAGCTCGCAAAACTTGAAGACGACGTTGTCCGGATAGTTGGTGTAGCCGACGGCGTTCGCGCCGCGCAGCAGCATCTGGAAGGGTATGTTGGGAATGATGCGGCGCATGTCCTCGAGACGCTCCCAGGGACACTCGTGGAGGAATCGAAGCGCGACATCGAAAGTCGCCCCACCCCAGTTCTCCAGGGAGTACAGGTCGTGGAACTTGTGCGCGACGTACGGCGAGATGAGGAGAAGATCGTGGCTGCGCACGCGCGTCGCTAGAAGGGACTGGTGCGCGTCGCGATACGTCGTGTCCATCAGCAGGAGGCCTTTGCGTTCGCGCACGGCCTTGGCGAAGCCCTCGGGCCCCTTTTCCAGCAGCACCTGGCGCAAACCTTTCGGCGGTTCCAATGGATCTGGAACACCCCCAGCGATCAGCGATAATCAAGAGTCCGACCGCGGCCTCTTTGCCACCCAAGCTACAGCTACAGCTACACACTTAGGTTCAAGGCTGGCCACTTACCTGACAATTCTGCGTCCGAGTCCTCGGCAGCAGCGAACTTAGCGTAATCTAGAAAATAGCCAAAGAAACACAGTAAAAGCATGCGACGCTTTACCTATCTGTCTCATCTTCCATAAAGCCAAAACGCGATGCGCACAGCCGATTTTTTTCAACAAATACTTAGTTCATAAGCGCCTTGACAGTCGTTAATGACAAACAAATAGTGCTAAAGGTTTCATTCATCAGAATAAATAACTCTGTGCTAAAAGAAAGCAGCTGGAGCTGCCGTCAATGTGTACTCACCCATGGCGATTTGGGGAACGTGCGGTCGTATTTCCGCGGGCTTCAGGGGAGTCGCTAGCGGCGTACTTGGTCCATTCACAAGTACGCTGCCAATATAGTTCAGAAGCTTTTGTGCTCGATTTTGGCTCGGCTGGAACTGGAAGAGTTGGGGATTCTCGTCTATGAAGTAAGTGTCAACGTTGCCGTTCAAGAACTTCTGGTTCTCGAGTACGTTCAACAAAAAGGGAATGTTCGTTTTGACTCCGCGCACGCGGAACTCTCGTAACGCTCGGTTCATCTTGGCACAGGAAGACTGGAGGTCGGCTGCGTGAGCGATTACCTAGCAAGCATCATTATCATTGACATGTGTTCAGTGTAGTCCGGGAACACGCAGCTTTTTTCAAGGCCTAACTTTATCAAGTTTCGTTTGTACATGACTTTCTGATATCAATAAGTCTGAGTCAATAAGCAATTTATAGAGTGTCATTGGAGTCGTAATAAAATACCGTAGTAGTTTAGCCGATAGTAAACACTATCGGCTAAAATCTTTACGAGATGTAAAACTTATGGTTGAGAATCTGCCATACCGGTATTGGCTTTTCTTTCATTTTTAAAAACCAAAACAGATTTTCGAAAAAAAATCGCATCGTGATGCCTTCTACATTGGTACAAAGAATGCCTGGTTTTAATTTTAAGTCAATCCGTTCACAAATTTAGGAAAACAATGTGTTGAAAAAGGTTGGGTCTGAGCATAACAATTAAAAAATTTTCAACCCTGTTTTCTCCTAAAGTTATGAGTGGAATTACTTAAAATTGAAACCAGATATTCTTTACACCATTCCCTGGTAAAAAAATTGACGAGTCGAACTAGTCGAAACACTAGCGATTGGGTAGTTTCGCTAGCTAATATTAAGGTGTAAAACTCGGGAAAATATAGTGAAAAACTCGTCTAAAATCTAACGAATAACGATATCCACGTCGATAAAGTCGATGTGAATTTTCTCCCTCGGATGGTAACGTCACAACGCTTTGTTAGGTTTAGAATGTAGCTCTGTCTCTTTCTCTTCTGCGAAGTATTACATATTCACGAGTTTTTCGCTAGTTTCTTAGCATAAAGCGTAGCAAAATTGACGGGGTTTTTAGCCAGATCGATCAGCATAAATTCACGAGTTCGGTTATTATTCGTTAATTTATCGCCAAAAACTCGTGACGGTTTTTACCAGGGTTACGGAGGGTACAATAAAGCGATTTTCTGGAAGATGTATTTGGAGCCACCAAAATCATTTCATAATTTATCAGCAATCAGTACCTTAACGAGGAGAGAGTCGTAGTACGGTGAAATGATGGCGCCGGCATAAGCCGAGGCTCCATCAAGACGAATTCCCATGCCCTCTCCCGAGCGGAAAACCTCTATCCGACCGGAATCGGGCTGAAAACTCTTGGCGGGGTCCTCGGTCGTCACTCTGCATTGGATGGCGAATCCTTGAGGTACTATTTTGTCTTGAGTCATCCCGAGTTCCGGGAGCGTCATGCCTTCGGCAACGCGGATCTGCGACTGCACCAAGTCAATTCTGCTCAGGACCAAAGTACACTTAGAAAACCGTCACAGTTGCCCAATCGAAAGTGTCAACCCTACTGACAAAACCCACATGGAACCCATATAGAACCCACGTGGGATTTTACTACGGGATCCATCTGGGTATGCGAGTCTCATCTGGGTCCGTTGTGGATTTCATATCTCACGTGGTTCTCATGTGGAATTAAACTATGCGGGGGCCACATGGGAACTATGTTAGAACCATATGGGATCCACACTGGAATCATTTAAGAACCACATAGCTTAATTCCATATGAGAATCATCAAAACGGTACGTAAAATATTTTCTCATGGGATATGACATAACCCATGGATTTCATATGGTTCCCATGTGGCTTTTTTCAGTAGGGAAATTACCTACCCGGTGATCTCTTCGGTGACCGTGTGTTCGACTTGCAGCCTGGCGTTGACCTCGATGAAGTAGAAGTTGCCCGATTCGTCGGCCAGAAACTCCACCGTCCCTGCGTTCGCGTAACCAACGTGCTTCGCAAGTTTGACCGCGTACTCGGTCATCTTGTCGCGCACCTTCAGATCGAGCGTGGGCGCTGGTGCTATCTCCACCACCTGTTCGAGTACAATTTGGCGTTGTTTACGCATCGTCCACGCGAAACGGTAAATAAGCGAAGAAAGTAGAATGGCGAGAATAGAACCTTCTGGTGTCGACGCTGCACCGAGCAGTCCCGTTCGTATAGGTGGACGACGTTGCCCGCGTGGTCGCCGAGAAGCTGCACCTCTATATGCCTGGGCCTCTCGATGAACTTCTCGATGAACATCGCGCCATTTCCGAAAGCTGCCTTCGCCTCCGAGGACGCGCGCTCGAACATCTCGCGCACCTCCTCCATTTGTCGGACGACCCTCATGCCTTCTCGACGGAACCAACTTTATTTAGAAAAGAGTTCGAAGGTACGGGGACTTTTAAGGCGAAGTACTTACCTCGTCCGCCGCCGCCGTAAGCTGCTTTGAATATGACCGGCAGGCCGTATTTTGTGCAGAATTCGACAGCTTCCTCAGCGCTTGTGACGGGACCGTCGGTACCAGGAACTATAGGGACGCCAGCTTCGATTGCAGCCTTTCTTGCCGCTACCTGCAAATTTTGAAGATAAAAGATTAATTGAGTACCGAGTCGGCCAAAAGCACTTTTTGGAAAAAAGAATTTGTAGAAGACTCTAGAGAAAAATCTAGAAAATATTGACAACAATATTACACCTTGTTTTATGACTGAAAAATATGGTCAAATTCTTCTGTCAAACCAATAGTTTCAAATCAAATGGTTGTTTTATTTTAATAAATATTAAAATAGCTAAACTATATATTCACACAAAAACAAAAATATAATTCGCAAATTAGAGCAGCAGTATTGCATTACTTTTAAACTTTGTAAAAGTGGCTATTTTTCTAATAATATGGATTTTTTACTTATATACGCATGTAGTTATATATAATTGCATTTTTTCGTTTTATTAATTCAATTTTTTTAACAACGTGATTATTGACGCAGAGACAATACTCTTTTTAAAGACTAGAGTCTAATTTACTAATTTAAAAATTTAACCAGATCCACTCCTCGATTCAGGGTAAAAAAAAAAAATTGAACCTCCTTAATAATCATCTCAACAAGACACGTAAAAAGCAATGTGCTTTAAGAATTTACGTTAAACTTATAATATTTAATAAGTTTTTCTTATTAATATAATTGAAATTTCGTTTTAAAATTTTCATTTTACAGTTATTCGCTATTTTTGTTTTTCTTTTGACTAGTGTTTAATATTACTGTAAATTTTGATTACAAATGATAAAAGCTTTTATATGTTAAATTTAATATTAATTTACTTTATGATACTTTATTTATATTGCACGTCAAAAAGTGAAACAACCAAAGGTAAAAGAAAAAATTTTACATCCCTAGACATAGAATAGTTGTTGAAACATTGAACAGTTAATTTAAAATACTGAATTAATTTTACGACATTACCTTTTACATATATGTGCATACTAAATCAGTGACACTGTTTCGAATTAAAATAAATAAGCGATTTTCACGAAGCCAATTTATACGAGATCCGAAACGTAAACAAAAAAAATGAAATAAACCCTTCCTTTTTTTAAGAAAAAACTCATTTTAGAAGTTAAAATGTGAAACGTATGAAAGTAATGCTTATAATCGGGTCTTTGTATGAAAAATTCCATTATATCCCTCTAATAGAATTTTGAAAAATAATCGATACGTATTTTTTCTTTTTACAATTTAATGATTATTAACAAAGATATAGCAGATTAAAAATCGCTATGAATGTGACGTCGCTACAGCGCAGTATATCTGTATAGGTATGAACGTGACGTGACGCGGATTTTCGAAGCACGATATTTCTGCTAATAATTATTTTTTAATATTCTATGAGACATATAAAACAAAATTAAAAAAACTTTTCATGCAAAGACCCAATTTGAAGGACGCGGGTCATGCGTTAAGCCCAGTCTCTACTACTTTTTTTTAAAAAAGGTTCCTTGGAAGTAATTCAGAAATGTTGTCATTTTTTTGAAGTAAAGTAGTTAAAGTAACGTCTGAAGAAGTTTACTTTGTCGCCCATTTGTTGCACCACTTTTGGACTGGGGCCGATGAAGCGTATGCCAGCGTCTATCACAGATTGCGCGAAGTCCGAGCGCTCGGAGAGGAAGCCGTAGCCGGGGTGAATGGCGTCGACGTCGTTCTCCTTCGCCACCCTGATGATCTCCGGTATGTTGAGATAGGCCTGCACCGGCGGCAGGCCTCGGCCCACGATGTAGCTCTCGTCTGCCTTCTGACGGTGCATCTGCATTTTGTCCTGCTCGGAGTACACCGCCACCGAGCGAATGCCCAGCTCCGTGCATGCTCGGAACACGCGGATGGCAATTTCACCTGCACGGAGAGAAATGTTATAAATAAAAATTGTAACAATTTTTAACAAAAAGTAGTATACAGTATAGTAAAATTTTGAATTATTTAATTTTGGTATACCACATACTAAATTTCACTATATTGTATTCGCTGGGTGCGGAACATTTAGGCAGCTCCGTTTGGTGGCTAATGCGGTAAGTAATCATGCGGAAAATACACAGGCTTATATAGATGTATTAAAATTTTTTTTTCAATTTAATCATTCAGTTATTGCACTGAAATATTCAATAAATTAAAAGTTATTCGGTAGAATATGATATCAAATTTTTTGTAGTATTATAGTTTATCAGTCGATTGAAAAATGTTGTCTATTCTGTTGGTATATATAGATATATTGTCTTCGACGTTGTTTACATTTATGATACGTGGATTGTTGGTTATGTTGGCTGGCTGCGACCTTAAATATAGCGCGAAAATAATGAAGTTCTGTTATTAAAGATCTAATTATTTTCAAGAAAACTTATCTCTTATTATAAAAACTGTTTATCTGACATGATTACTTTGCATTTACAGGCGTATTCTTTAATTTCCAAGAGTTTCCTGTGTAAACCATACCAAACTTGCGTTTAGTTCTAAGCAGCGCCACGGGTATTGCTGCGATCGTGTTTTCGGTTGTGTACACAGCGAATAGCAAATTTTATTTGCGCTGTATAGCAAATTTTTTTAATACAATATTTTAATTTTCAAAATTATATGTTTAGTATTATTATTAATTCTGAAATTCTTGTTTTACTTTAAATATTGAGTGGATCGGAGAAATTATTTACTAGTGGACATGTCAATTAAACTAGATTTATTGTTCTCAATTGAAATCGCCCTTATCATTGTTGAATTTAAGTAAGTCTACAATTTACATGTATCGCAAGTTATTTACATATGTCGCAACCGGACTTCCGGTGGGACCGCGGTAGCGTGGGGACGCGTGCAAGCGGGACAACGGAAAAGATTGAAAAAGAAGTTAGTTAAAAACGAGAAAAAATAAACAAGTAGGATAATTGGAAAGAGCAAGGAAAGGTGAACAGGGAGAAGTGTTGGTGAGAAAAGTTTTTAAGGGAGAGCAAGAGAAAGGTGAAAAGTAAAGCAAGGTGTGGAAAGGAGGTTAGGATTTTGCAAAGAAATGGCGGCAAGTGACGAAGGAGCGGGCTCGGACGAGCAGGACGAGGTACAAGAAATGGGGACTACAACAGGAGAAGAAAAAAAGAAAGGAAGAGGTAGGCCTAAAAAGAAGAAAAATGAAGAAGGGAAGCAGGAGGCTTTGAAGATGAAGAAATATCTCGAGAAAGGAAGATCGACGACTTTCGAGGTTACATTTGGGGGGGGGGGGAGACAAGTTAATGCACACACCGACGAAGGAGAGAACGGGATCGGGCGGTAAGGAAGAGGGAGACATGATCGACGGCGGTAAAGAGAACGAAGTGGATTTGCAGAAAGCAGCGACAGAGGGAGAAAGGATAGTAGCGGAAGAAGACGGAGGAGAAGCAGATACAGAAGAAGAGGCGGGAAAGAGCGACGGAGACAAAACGAAGACAAGGACAGCGGCAGCAGAAGAAGACGAAAACAGCGAGAAAGAAGCAGCAGCAAGGTGGGAGAAATGGGGCGAGCGGGTGAGTGAAAGAATGAGAGCGTTAGAGTATAAGATAGATAGGAGAAAAAGGCGAGGAGAATCAGCGAGGAGAAAAAGAAATTAGTTGAAGAGGTTAAGACTTTAAGGGAGAAAAATGAATGTGATAGGGTAGCAATAAGGGGGTTGAAGATAGAGCTGTGTGTAGTGAGAGAGAGAGAGAGTGGAGAATAATGAGACAAGAATAAAAGAGAGAGGGGATGTAGTAAGAAAGGGAAAGGGCGTTAAGGGACGGGAGGGGGAAGATGATAGCAGCGAACGCGACGAGGAGCAGAAGAGTGGGATGAAAGCGGGAGGCGCCGTAAAAACGCGCAGGGAGGGAGGGCGAAGCATTAACGAGAGATTAGGTAGACCGGAATCCGAGGCAAGCGAGGAGGAGGAAGCGGTAGTGAGAGGGCGTAACGAAGAAAAAGTAGGAGGGCACGAGAGAGAGAAAGAGAGTGTGAATGGCGAATATGCGATGAGAGAGTATATTTAAGTGTATGCCGGACGCGATGGGAGAAGGCGAATACGAATGGGAAATAGCTGAAAGAAAGAGTAGGAAAAAGAAT
>JAXIUT010051664.1:0-10839 GCA_035586675.1 Eurytoma californica | reverse complement strand
ATTTAATGAGGTGGCCCACTATGCCCCGAAGGTTCACATTGCCCCACGGCCCGCTATGCCCCGCTCTCCCCTATATTATTTATATATTACTTTTCCAATATATGAAAAAATGTTTATTTTTGTTAAAATCTATTTAAAAATGATTGAGGAAATATAAAACTTTTACATGTGTTTTAACACTTCTAAACAACAATTATTTCTACCAATGAATTGATGGATGTATGATGAAATGGTCTAACAAAAAGACGTTAATATCGTAAGATGTACTAAATTAATAGTATAAGATAAAAAGCTGCGAATAAAAAATATCAATTTAAATACTTTGTTTATTCTTATTTATGAGCAGTTAATGAATAATTCGTTAAGTAACACATGTTTTCTTTCTTCCAGTGCGCAAAACAAGACATTATTGTCTTGAAAAACAAATTTGAATTTTTAAAAAATGCTATCTCTTCCTTGGAATTTTTCCAGAAACTTTTTCTTTTCACCTAAACACTTTCTCTACAAACAGAACAGACTCCAGACATCCGCTTTTGACAAACATTTTGACATCACCGCCTGTTGTTCCCCGAAGCGCGAGATGCACTTATCATTCGCTTCCATTGCATAATCGCCGGCGCGCGATTCGCTTTCCTCGCATCCCCGATCAGGATGATCGCGCAGATTCCCGCTGATCTCGAAACCGCGATTACGCAGCGCGCGCGCCAGCCAAGTGGAGCTAGACGCCCGCGCGGTTGCGCGAGCTCGCGCCGATTGCGCGGGAAAATTTGAATTTCGCGCCGCGGACACCTTGAACCGCTCGGCGGACGCCACGCTCGGCGAGACGCGGTAATCGGCCTTTAAGTGCACTACGGAGTCGGCCACCGGCGGATCGGCTACGGGCTTGAATTCGAAATTTTAACACCCCGGCCTGACGCAAGTATAAACGTTGAGTGCACCCGCGGCGGCTGACGTAAATTTTCTGGAGCTATAAGCAGGAAGCAACAAAGGCGATATTGATATTGGTGTTATGCAAAGATTAGGTTGTTTTCATGAACGCACAGTTAAATGTTATTTTTATTATATAACACTTGATTTAAGTATAGAGTTTTGAAAAACGATGTAGCGTTTCGCGCTCTCAATTTTTGTTATACACTTTTCATACAATTCGGTAAAATAGTGAAATATAATCTAGCTTCTTTTTTTTATTTGAATAAAACAATATTCACTCTAAAAAAATATATACGTATTCAACTAAATAATAGGTTGTGATGATGAATGTTTGATGTTAGAGAATAAATCAGATGGACATTCATTTTTTAAAAAACCTATTTAATAAAAATTTCGTATATTAATTAGAAACATTAATTGTATATCATTTATCTTTTAAACAAATAAAAAATATCTTGATTTAAAAATTTGCATTTCTAAATGTACAAACCAGACGACCAATCATGTTCGCGTTTATGACCAATCACACTACGCATTAAATACTTCGCAAGTAAGGTCATCGCACTTTCTTTAAGAGAGGTTTAAAAAAAAATGAATATATTATTAAATAAATTGAAATAAATAAAGATGACTAGTGCAAATTAACATTTTAAATAAAAAACTATTTCAGTTTATATAAAAAAAAAGTAAGTAGCGCTTGAACATTTCAAAATAAACTTGCGAATGTTCGCTAATTAATTCACCTTTTTCTTCGCAGCAGCGCTTGTTTACTCTTCCCCATGCGCGTACGAGTCCCATCGCGGCACACAAAGCGCAAAAAAACCCGGCGGCGAACGAGGCGACTCGGCGAATTTCTCGCGTGCGAGATTCGTATATTCGATATTAAGGTTAACGTCCCTTGTGTATCGCGCGAGTGCAAAAATCTCGTTTGACACACATCCACCACCGAAGAAGAAAAAAAAAAAAAAAAAAAAACAGAACACCAGACGACTGGCCTTTCTTCCGCGACGATTATTTTCCTTCCGGGCAGAGAAGTAGACGAAAAAAAAGGTCAAGCGCGTATGTTGCTTTCGCGCGGAGTTGCGACTTTCGCGGCGCGTTACGGGCATCCCCGAGTGCACGGGATTCACCGAGAAATTCGTGTGTACAGTGGGCGCAGTATAGCGAGTTGCACGCCGATTCTAATCGCGCGCTTTCTTTTTCCCCGTCGCACAATTGAGCGTAAGCGCGGCTCTTATCCGCCGGATCTTCCTCCTTCGCTCTTTAATGAATTATGCTGATTCGGAGAAAGAGAAACAGCCGCACACAATTATACTGTTAATTCGGTGAATCAGGTGGGATCCAGCGAGAGTTTTATACGCGTAAGTCGCCCAGAGCCGGTGTTAATTGTCTAATCCTTGGTACTCATAACATTTTTACGAATTTTTCCGAAAATGATAATATCGCCTATGTATATCTATACTCCCTGAGAAAATTTAAGTAAAAGCTGTACTGTTTAAAATTGGTCACAGACTGACTTTTGACAAAAAATTACTATACAGTTTAATAAAATTTTCTATATAAGTATAATAAATTATGCTAAATACTATTGAAAATCTTACTAGAGAGTACGTAGTTTTTCTTAAAAATTTAGATCTGTCGTCAATATTAGACAGTATAGTAATTTTTACTTGAACATTTTTCTCAGTAGTAAGTAACATAATCAATACAGTTGAATTTAAGGCGTAACTCCGGTTTACTAATAAAAAATAAAATAAAATAAGTAAAATAATGCAGTTTAATAAAATATAAAAAATTTCCTAATAATGCAGACTAGCGATTTCATAAGTAACACTTGTACGTTGGACTTGTGTGATATCACAGTCAATAACTTAAAAACTAATGCACTAAAATGTAAGTCAAAGTATTCATATTAAAATACCACAGATACATAATATTAAGGTTATTAAAATGATAAGAAATAATAATTCTGTATAATTGAAACTCAGCCAAAAGGTAAAATGAAATGAATAAAATAAAATACAATACAGGGACAAAAAAAATGTTTTGCTTAAAAATTGTAATAGTAAAGTTTGATTTTATCACAGACTGACATTACAGGAAAAATTGCAATAAATTCTTTAAAAATAGTTTCTTTTAAAATTTACTGGAAATTTATTAAATTTTACTACATAATAGTAATTAATTTACAAGCTACAGTTAGGATTTTTCTAATAATGTTAGTAAAAATATTAAAATTGACTATTGCAATTTTTAGTAGAGCGTTTTTCGTTGATACAAATCGATTAAAAACACAGTCACTTACTGACTCACGCTAATAAATTCTATGCATACTTAATAAATAAGTACAATAAATAGATAACATTTACTATCGAAGTCACAGGTTTTATATTAAAAAACCATCGAACACTCTTATAATGTAGAAGAATGTAGAAGAATGCTTTTTCAGAAAAAACTCAGCCACTCGAATCTTGATTGGCTGAGTTATTACTCGCTTCGAGTGGTTTTTCACTCTTCCACATTTTCAGAGCATCTGTTCGTACCTGTATATGGACTTGTTAATTTTTTGTTTAAACGCTTAGAAAAATATCATGGACACTAAGTGTTAACTACAGTACATCGTTAGAATGAGAGAAAAATAATGAAGAATGTGTGCAAAAAAAAAAAAAAAAAAAAATCGGAGTAGTTTTTCCCATTCGCTGCGTAGGAATGCAATATCCGCGTGCTCGCCTCGAATAATATTTCGCCTGATTGCGGGCTTGCCTCCTCTCTCTTCGTAAAACGAAAATTTACGGACGTCCGCGCGACGGCGGCGGAGAGGAGCTCCGCGCGGCCGCAAGGAGGTCAATGCCTCGCCCCTTCCGCTCGCTCGCGAAAAGATGCAACCCCCCTCTCCCTCCCCCTCGTTAACGTCGCTAGATCTCGCACGAACGGGAATTTACGTCGATGAGTCGGCATTGTCTTGAAGTACGAGTTGTTCCTGTACCTACCACTCCTCTTTCGGAGCGAATAGTTCCTTACTTTTTTTCCGTAAATAAATACAGACGACTGCGAGGTCCGGGTTTCAACGGGCGCCTGCTTTATGCGGGCTACTATATATTAGCTGCCTTTTTTCTTCGGGTGTACATACGCACCGCTCACGCTTCAACGGTCGGGAGATGAAACGCTCGCTGGCGCGGGATAAGTTGAGAGAAGTGTATAGTGGGTCTTTGAAAAAAAAAGAACGAGCGACAGGTTGCGATAAATTTGTTGCTTTTTTTCGCCCGTCTATTATTTGTGAAACCGCGGCGAATCGTAAAAAGTAAGTGGTCGCATAAACTGCTACTTTCTTGAACAAAGACTGGTTAACGATGAATTGAGAGGTTAGTTAAAAGATGAATTTTATGCCTCGCTATAAAAGCCCACCGGCAATTTTCTCTCGCGTAAAAAATACATAAACAGTTGATCAGTGACAAAAATTTTACAAACGATTATTCACTGAAAGAAGAATTTGGTAATAACAAGGAACTTCACACTCTAGAAATCATTGGGAGATTTCCAAAAAAATTTCTAGTGATTTTCAATAATTTTTAATCGTGATTTCAATTATATCAATGATTTTCAGCGACTTCGATGATTTCATTGATTTTAATGATCCCAATGATTTCAATGATTTCAATGATTTCAATGATTTCAATGTTTTTAATGATTTTATTATTTTAAGGTAATGTCCTTAATAGGACACTTAACCCACCGAAACTTTAAAAAGTAAAACAGCATTTTTCTGAGAGACTGTAACACTTATATATGTTTTGATAAAAAATACAGATTTTAAATATTATAACCTACATTCAACAATTATTAACTATAACTATTAACATGCGAATTTTTTAAATTTAAATAAAGAAATTTCTTAACTAAAAATTGCGAAGTTCTTTCAGCGTTCGAAGTGTCATCGGGACATTTGCGGACGAAGCATAAGCGGTGACGTGGAAAAAGTTCGACACACGGGGTCCCACGTCGAAGCGAACGGGGGGACGATAAAGACCCGCAGGAGTAGCCGAAATAAAATAAAAAAGAAGGAGAGGAAAGAGCGCAGGCGCTAACGGCGTGCGTGCATCGACGGCGAAATTCCCGCGGGCGCAAGCGACTTTCGCGGTTTCGCGCGCGCCTGCCGAAGTTCCGCCTCGCGGCTCCGCGCCGTTCTCGATTTTCCTGTCGCGGCGCAGACACACGGAGCGGCCGCAATAGTCACGGATTTTTGGTTTTCGATTGCGCGCAAGCCTAGTTTCGCGAGTCGCTTCACGCTAGAAGTGGAACGGGTTTCTTGAAATTTTTTTTTTTAATTGAAACTATTGTAATTGCGAGCGGCCCATTTGTAAGTTTTCTAATGTAACAGCGATTTCCTGGCTGTGAAATTTATTGCGGGTGTTTGGTAATTTTTTTTCTTTATTTTTGCTTGAGTTACTTACTGGGAGAGTGTCGCTTGTTTAGGTCGGAAATTTTGTTGAAATAAAATGTCAGCGGTTTAACGATTAAATTTTTCGACAAAGTAGGACACTAAAGTTATTTTTTTCTAAATTTTCGTACTTCATTATTTCATATTAGCTCAGCTTCCATAAAACCTATAAAAATGACATAAAAAAGGGAAAATAAGCGTTAATTTGAGAGTTTTTAAATTAAACAATCGCTGTTGCTTAAGCAAAAAAAGACATATTAACTCTATATCAATAAATTTTCTTATAAACAAAAGAAATTTGATTGCAATACTCTTAAATTCTTTATGTTATTTATACTAAAATTTACGGCTATGTCTGCAATAAACTCCTTAGTATCAGAAAGTCCATCGTAGTTACCGTTAAATCAACGGTAATTTTTAATACAAATTTTTTTCTGAGTTCAAAAATGATGTTCAAAAATTATACGAGTATCAAAAAAACTATGTAAAAACAAACACAATTAATACTCATACTTAATTCTATATATGACTTTTGAGAAATAGAGATATTTTTAGCTTAAAGCCTCTCAAAATATCGGTCTTTTTCGCTACTTTTATTTGCTTTTTTTATAAAATCTTTAAAATTTTTATGGAAATCGAGTTATCATCATATAATGAAATACAAAGTTTAGAGAAAAAGTAACTGGGAACAACTGTGTTGAAAATGTTAGTCGTTAGATCCTAATATTTTCACTTTCTTCATATTTTAGTACAAGAATCCTGTGGTCAAAGTTTCATCAAAATCCGTAATACAAACAAGTCATGAAATTGTCCTAGTTAGTAAAATATTTGTAAGTACGGTTAAATTTCGTTAATTAAAAACAACAACAGAATGAAAGATTCTTAAAGACGATGAAATTACACTCCAATTTCGTTCCCCGAAAACAATAAGAAAATCAAAGATTCGTAAGGATGACGATTTCGTTGTGCCTCAAGCAGTTTCTCAAGAGCCTCCCGGCCCTCGAAAACGAAAAGTCATATCCTTCAAGCCCGAAGCTGCCGACCGCAAAAACGCGGAATCCATCAGAATATCAATGGAACTGAAAAATGAGATCCTCGTGGAAAATCGAGGTACGATCGGGCAACGGCACTCGCGCGCCGGATTATCGGTAAACATTCATCCCCGAGGATCTGTACAGTTAGGCGAGGGACGCACCGGCGGCTTTACGCGCTCCTCAATGACGCGTGACGCCGCACCGTAAGTCTTCCGCGTTATAGACGCCGGTTTGACTTTCCGATGATTCTACGAACGCGGCGTGCGACGAACGGGACTGGCCTGTCGATCAACCCGCCGGCCAACGGTTAGGCCGAATTATTCGATTCGTTTGTGTTTGTCGGTACTGGTTTTCTCGTTTCATTTTATTTTGTGCTTTATTCGAGTGGAAATTACGATAACAAGTTGTGGATTGAAGTCATTTTATTTTACGTTAGAAATACACTGAAGAAATAATGTAGGAACATTTATAATGCAAACTAGATCAGCCGTGCTCTTCACACTCAGAGATTCTTTTTGCAGGTTACTGCCAAATAAGCATATTTACAACTATCATACAATCAATCAGAATACGAAAGAATACTAACTTCAATAAAAATGCCATAGATTTCTTATAAAGAGATATAATTGGTGATCCCTGGATATTAGCCCTATAGTAATGAACTGGCCAGTTACTGACCAAAAAGTGGTTTTACATCGTCTAAAAATTGACGATTTCTACTATAAATGGAGGATAGACTTGAAATATTAAAAAATTACTATAAATTTTGGAAAATTTAGTTTTTTCTAGTGTAAAAATCATTAAAAATAAAAAGTCTTCTTGTAAAAATAAGGGATATCTAAATACGTATGTATATTTCAAATGTTTATAAATTATTATACTTTAAAGATTGTTCAAATGTTGTTTGAAAACTTAAACTAAATTTTTAGTTAAATTATTTCATTTGATTTGAAAACTAATACTTTGTAACAAGTGATTGTAGGTCACTATTTCAAACCTTCGTAATTGTTTATTTTCATATCAAACTTTCCAATCAGTCTATATGCAACATACTCTTATCTCCCCTCGTAAAAAGTCACTTTTACCAACGTAATGCTTAGCTGCGACCACTTCGAGTTTAATAGTGTATTAATCGCTTTCAACAAAACGTCCGCGCATAATATTAGAAAATCATGAGTGACTTCGCGCGTGTATGCCATCAATAAACACTTCAGAACCTCCGACGGAAACACCGCGAGGTACACCGTCGCCGTTGCAGCTCGCGAAGGGCATTATCCTAGATTCACCAGGGAGCACCTGTCGCGGCGTCTAACTGTTCCGGCGCGAGCCCTGCCGGGATAAATATTAATCCCGGGCTGACATGTACAGGTATGGTTGCTACTCCAGCGGCTGGGAATACCGTTTTCCTCGCGAATCGCCGTCGGGCTTTCCAGCCGTCCGGTCCCGAGCACGCCCCGCCGCGCGCGGACTTTATATTAGCACCGGCCGACGCTCCTATTGTTGCGCCAGCCGGTCTCCGTGTGCATATATATACGTGCACCGATGTACGTAGGTGCCAAGTCACTTTGCGTGGGACGAGGCGAAATTTCGCGCGGGGAATTTTGAAATGCTCGGTTATTACAGTTGCGCGCGATATGCGCCTAAAGGCGGAGGCTGTTATTATAGCGACTGTATACAAGTATTTGGGTGATTAATGTATTGTCGCCGGTGCGATTAACGGGTGGCTGCTCGCGATTTCTTATTGCTTGCGTCACACTGCAGCTCGTGCTCTGCAGTTTTCTACTCGTAATGTTAACATGGGAATTGCATTAGCGCGATTCAATTTCATTTTTTTATTGAGATTTATAGTTTCGAGTTATAAAGTTAAATTAGTGAAAAACTACGAAAATTATAGAGGAAATTGTTCTACTAATCACTGTATAAAATAGTGGAGTTGTTTTCACTAATATTTAATGATCTTTCACTAATTGCAGTGGTTTTTCTATCATTTTTTTTTCAATGAATTTTTCAATTCACGAACTTTATATAGAAAGAAATTTTTCAATTGAAGTTGAAATTGATTTATTTAATTTAAATAACAAACTGTGGGATTCAAAAAATACCTATACACTTTACTTTTGAATTCTACGAAATTTTAAAAATTTCGAAGAAATAAAGAGGAATAAATAAAAGATGTTATAGAAGATTATCTGCAGATTAATAATAATAATTTAAAATAAAGTATTTAACGATCACTTTCATCATATTTATTACTATACATCCACACGATGACTATTGTTTTTATTGCAACGTAATATCCCGCATTGAAAGAAACATTGCTGGATTATAAAACGCTATTATGATAATAATAACGATAATTAATTCTTTATCTCCCACCATTATCTACCCACAATAAAAGTATCCTCATCAATTAAACCTTGAACCACCCCGTCGCAAAATAAAATCTCTCTCTCTCTCTCTCTCTCTCTCTTTCTCTCTCTCTCTCTCTAGCATCTATTATATAGTTCTCTCTACTCTCTCAGCATCTATTATATAGTTCTCTCTACTCTCTCAGCATTTATTATATAGTTTTAATTTAGTTTAATTAATATTAGGAAAGACTGGGCCTTTTTCCATGCGACTGTGATAACAAAATTTTAAACGTGATAAAAAGAAAAAATTGTGACAAATTCTGATAAAAAATTTGTTATTAACGTTTAACTCTAGTCTATTGTTAGATTTTTTAACTGAAATAAGGCTGTACTTTGTTCTGTGACAGGGCCTCTTGGCCAATAATCTGTGATTTTCTTTTACCTCGACCAAAAATTATTTTTAAAGGATATTATTTATTACAAAGCATTTATATATTTATCTAAGTATTCAACGCAAAGCTGTTCTTGTACATTTTAATGTAATTTTATATTTTTGCCTTGTGGCGAAATAAAAAGGTATCTATCTCTCTAATTCCTCGTTAAATTAAAATTTAAACACTGTCATAGAAGCATAATGACAGCCCACGCCACCTCGACACTTGTCTACTTAGGTAAAACAAAAGGCGGCGCGGCGGGATTCGCGTCCGCCCCCGCGACGACGCATCGCCGCAGTGACACGCGTCGCGAATTTTCACGGTTATCGCGCGTCGGGCGCGGCGCGCTTTCACCCGCTTTCCCACGCGCGCGCGCGACTCAATTGTGCCGGCGCGCGGATCTTCCTCCTGTATATGCCCGCCAGCGCGATATCCCTCTCTCCCTCTCTCACGATCCCCCGGGCGCGTTTTCTCCTCGGAGTCTCGCGGTTTTCTCCGATCGATCGCGAGTCCTGGAAATCGAGCGGCTCCCGCCGCGGGTTTCTAATTGCCGCGAGAGCCCCTGTCCGTGTGCGCGCGTGTGCGTACTTTTACTTTTGTTCGAGCGCGCGAGATCAAGCTCACGGGGAGAGGCCGTATATAATGCACCGGTGATTGATGACGGGGAGGAGGCCGTGACGCGGTGTAGGTGCTGCTGAGGTTAATTGAAATTTTCTCTGGGAAATTAACTGGCTGGTGCTGTTTTGTTTTGTTGCTAATCGGGGGATCTGAATCAGTTGGGAAATTAATATCGTCGTTGTTGAGTGATTGTAGCGTAGGAGTTTTGGAAGGTTGAAGAGCTACATCCAACAGGGTTCAATACTCGAAATTTTGATCGCTATCGTGCGGTACAAGGAGTTGGGTACCTGTCTGTTAGGTCAATGTTCGATTCTAATCTATCTATTCTTATCATAATCTTGACCCAATATAAGTTCTAGTGAAGGACGTAGTTGGTCCGATAGAAAAATGTCAAGTATTTAACGGTTGCGAGTTTAGTTGCAGGAATAACTTCGTTCCAAAAGTGAATACATCATGGCTACTTGCGTCACTCTAATTTCGAGAAGAAAATAGAAAAAAGTCAGGTATATATAACTACATTGCAGTCCCTGAGCCCGCGATCTTTTTCAATCCCTTGCGAAAATAAAGTGTTTATAATCTGCTGATGAACTATTTAATTCCAATAGTAAATTCATAACTATTGACTAGCATCTACTGAAAAACTACTTAGGAACACTTCCAATTGTAGTCTGTAGTTGTCAATTTACTATTAGTACTCATGTACTTCATCCGTACACTGAGGGAAGAATTTTGTAACAGTAAATAAATATCTTAACATTTAACGTGTGCACTATGAATTTTGGCGAAATATTCGCACGTTAATAGTTAACGTACCGACGTTTCGAACAATAAAATTGTATTTTAGAGGTTAGCATATAGTATATACTATTTACTTCGTACTCACTTCTAATTATTATTGATTTTGAAAAAAAATAATAATAAAGGGACACCGATGCAATGTTGAACAATTTATTTAACTTATTTAACATTTTTTACGCCAAATCTCTGCGCGATATTACATTCTTTCTATCAGCAGTTTTATGAATTTCCATAGG
>JAXIUT010051653.1:0-10840 GCA_035586675.1 Eurytoma californica | reverse complement strand
GTTCAGAGGCGTCAAATTCCGTTAAAAATAAACTGGTACCTTGATTTTCATACCGGGGAACAACAATGCCCGCAATGCCAAATCCCTTGTTTTACACTATTTACCAATCGCACTTTCCCAGGATATGCCCTCGCAATAGCGTACCGGTTTATATACGAACAATATTGATTTTTACAATGTTTTTTTTTTAAATACATTTACAAAATGTCTTAGTGATAATACAAAATGTACAATATGACATTTCATTTCACCCTCTTTACATTAAATTGATGCTCCCATAAAATACATTTTTCGGGAAATTGAAATGTGAAATAACGCGGAAAACAAAGCTACACGCGCACACAAGCTTTTTGTAGATAAGAAAAAACGTTAGGACACAGTAGGCCACAAAGGCTAAAGTTGAGATTTATTTGTACGGTAGTTCGTAGTTACTTCGTTGGCGGGATGGTAGCTCAAAATTTTTTCCGGGCCATTATAAATGTAGAACTTTCAACTCAGCAGTTAAACTTCGCCGCTTTAATGACTATAAAATGCAGTTAAATAAATTACAACTCCATACCGTGCGCATGCACACGTCATTTTTTTTCTCTAACTGAATAAAAGCCCTGGCGCAAACAGAACTTTTTCATCTTTAATTCATAAACACTTATGAATATTTAAGTAGCTCTCACCGGGCGTTGTACTTAAAAATCATTTTGTATCGATAAAATCGGAATAAACAAGCGTAAAACATTTCCGCAGTTGCTTTAATTGGTTCTGAAACTCATGCTTAGGAATTTGTATACTAATTTTGATTTTTTTTGTTATATATAAAAAAAAATAGAGTTTTGAATAAATTGCTCTGTAAATATTACATATGAACATAAAAATTTTCATATAATTTTTATTCTGAAATTATGAACGAAATCACTTGAAATTTTGAAATCAGAGATTCTTTGAGCAACTAGACACGATTTTTTCGTAAATTTTAAATAAATAAAGATTTTAAATAAATAAAGACAACGTCAATGCCGGTGTAATAGAATCGTGCATTATACAGATTAAAATCACGATTAGCGTCTCCAGCCGTGACTTTTACCCCCTAAGGCCTTACTTCGAGGGGGACTCATCCAGTTCGTAAGGGAAACATCGAAAGCAAACGCGCTATAATTAACGCGCTAATCCTCCCGGCGCGCTCGTAGCTAAGTTTCGCGTCGAGTTTCCGAAATCGCTCGGGAGCAGAGCGCGATACGAACAACGCGGAAACGTACGACGGAGGCAGTTATATCGGTTTCGCCGTGAGCACTGCGGGGGGAAAACGCGATTTCGAAACGCAGCGCCGCGGCCATAAGTAAGTTCGGGGAGAGTTGTACGTGGGAAATCTGCGAAGGCCGTCCCTGCGGGGCCGCGGGAAATTTAATTCTTTGACGGAGGGAAGGGCCAATCGAATCGAAGCGATCGACGAGCGGAGCGCCCGTCATGCATTTCATACGAGACTTCAAAAGATTGTTGATATTTTATTTTTGAAGGTTGCTGCTCGGAGATGCACCGCGAGACTGCGAATCAACGTATCTTATAAAGTTTTGCTTCTGCAGGTTATTTATTTTAATGTCGTTCGCTAAATGCTGTTTGAATTTTGTCATTAATAATTCATTGTCGCATTTTCTAATTTTAATTTAAACTACGAAATTGTTTATTTTAATTGCTTTGGGTATTTAGAAAGAGAAAGTATTTTTATGGAACATTAAATATTTACATTTTGTATTTCTTTGAATGTGAACTCATTTAAATTGAAACGGCCGATCCGGCCTTGATAGAGTGCGAAATATTAGCTAGTACATTTACCGCCAGGTGGACTCTAGTCTGATATTTTTCCCACTTACGGACTGCTGCCTCAGTTTTATAAATGCTATATATCGGTCTGCACGGTTAGACGCTGAATAAAGCTACCAGTGCTTCATTGTTGACTTAATTAGATTTGATTATAAAAAATAATGATTCGTTGAAAAAGACGATTGAGTACACTGGTAATCATGCCAATCAAATGTCACTATGATGTGGTATCTCTGAGCTTACTTTATACCGTGAATTTTTGGACTCAGCTAATCATAGTCAATTTTGTTATCATGCTGAAACCAATTACGAGTGAACGGTGAATGAGCTGTTTAATAACTCCAGGTATTATAATATTTAATTCAGAAATTATTATCATTGGATCTTGAATGCTTTATAATGATTTGCCATTCAACCCACGCTACCAGCTACTCTATTGTTTACTTTCATTTTGTTGAATATTAATTTATCCGACATAAAGCGACTTGCGAAGAGTCCATCAGTGCAACAACTGTGCATTAATATTGCGATAAAATTAATGCGATTAAATAAATCATAAGCGTCATTACTGTCACTATTTTAATTTTAATCGAATTCTCTACTAAAATTATACAATAAAAAACGAATAATGCTTGCAAAACATCAAAAACAAATATTTATAAAGTTTTAAAAAGAGCGGACTCTATGTGACTCATTCTCACGCGAAAAGTAAGTGCCAAACAATGGAGCAAAGGAATTTTTGCCGGAATCGCTGCAGTTCGCATCGCATTTCATTTTATTTTAAGCAGGGTTTTAAGGGTCATAACTTTTTACCCGCTGGCAGGGGGGCTCTATTGAAATAAACAACCTTTTGCGATATAAATTTAACGATCGTAAATTTGTTTATTCCAAAATCTCGAACGCAAAATCATGAAACTTACTTTGACAGCAGAACGTGCCAAGTTCTTATAAAAAAATGCGTGAAAAGCACGTCCGAAATGTGCAGTACTTCTATCAAAGATTCAATCACCAATCGTCACGTGCAGTGCATAAATTACATAGTCTACGATCTATTGTTATTGCAATAGGGCTCCATGCCGAATGTGCGCACTAGCATGCATTGTTTCAACTCTTCCTCCACACATTTATTTCTCGACTGACGGAAGCCTCCTCCGCGCTCATAATCTTCTTCAAACCTCTCCATATTGACACTCAATAAATTTATATTCGCGGCGAGGTTTATTGAAAATTACGTTCGCGGTGCGCGTGAAAAAACTCCGCGGGCGAAAAGTTGAAATAACGCTGGTGCGCGCGCCGCCGCGAATTTGTCGATTAGCCGCGCGCTCCGGATGACTGATTGGATCGGCCTTGCACTCCGGGTCGTGCGATAGCAAACGCCATAATGTTTTATGAAGCGCTTTCGTCACAGCGCTACGCACCGAGAGCGCTTCGCATTTTTAGTGCTCGCTCAAGGCGGCGCACTTTTCCCTATGTTTTTTTTATCATCCACGCGGCTCCTGCTTTTGGCGTGAAATAAAATGCGCGTTGGTTTATCGTTTCGATAAAATTTCATTTTTAAAGATGCGAGAAAACAGAAATATCGAGTTTTTTACAAACTGTAATTTTTTTTGTAATGTTTATTTATGGATGTTATTATTAAAATGTTAATATTTTTTATGAAAATTCATAAACAGATGTCTTATAAGATCATTTTAATACTCGCACCCAAAGATCTATTTATCACTGTTGGTTTTAACAGAAATGTAAGTGTATTCTTCAGGGCTGAATCGAAAAGTATGTTTCATATGTTACTTTTTATCTTAAATAGAGAATTACATAAATTTTTATTACAGTCCTTTATAATGAATAATTTCTCCAGGGCTGAACAGAAAAGTACATTTCATATGTTACTTTTTATCTTAAATAGAGTATCACGCCAATTTTTGTTACAGTCCCTTATAATGAATAATGTAGTGTCTATGGTTCATCATGATCAAAATATGCCATTTGCGCCGTTAAAGATAACGAATGACACATCGTTAAAAATCATATCTGATTAGAATACTTGAAAAAATAAAAGATTAAGACTGCAGAAAATTTAGTAATTGTATTTCAAATAATTAAACTAATATGCGCATTTAAGAATATCAATAAAAAAAAAACATTTTTTAAAGAAATTAAATCAAATAGTACAATAATCAATACACTCATGTAAAAACTGATAAAAACGTTGTCAAGCAAGGAGAATAAACTACCCGCGGAAGCTTCGGCCCACCGTCGCGAGCAGCCATCCATCAATCTCAAGTCCGATCGAATTATAATTTTCGACGTCGAAGCTCGGATCGAATCTCCCCCGGGAGCTCCGAGATCCAATTTCGACTATCAATGTAAATCATCGTTCGAATGCGCAAGTGCGCGCTCGCGCGACCCATCGACGTCCGCGATTGGCGAGGCGATCAATTAAAGCTGCGCGCCAACTTCCCACCCGGGAGCGAGAATCCGCCGCCTTAATACGTGCGCCGCCTGAGGATGGATTTCTCCACTTATACGGGGAGGGAACTTTTCCGGCTCGACTTCTAATTTGCGATTTCAATTGAGGAGGCCGGAGCGGCACCCGCGGCGATTATTCACGAGCTTGGTGAGCCCGTAATGCGCCTTTCCGCGCGACCGCCCGATTTCCAGCGGCGATTAGAATTCAGACGCCGGAATCGGCGCGGACTGACGTACGGAAAATTTCGTTCGGATTCGGTGACCTACATATTCATCCTCCGAGTGTGTATTCGATTTCGATGATCGAGGCGCCGATGAAATATTAATTGTAGTTAAGTAATTACCGAGTTGACGCCCGTCGACAAAAAAAAAAACATGAACGAGTCGAGAGGGAGTTTGCCGGTTGAAAAGTGAATTTTGCGAATGCGGAGTCAAATTTAACGTTGCGAAATTCATAGCGCGCGCAGGTAATTTCACGCAAGAGCAGAGGGATGAGTACATTAGAGCCGTCTCATTTCTTAATCAAGAGTAGACGAGGGTGGTGACGTGAATAACACCGCATCCTCATCAACCAATTACCCATTAACATATGCCCCGCCGTCATTTGCAATTCGCGCTGAATCCGCCGGATAAATAAAACAAGCCACCCCGGCTGCAAAATTAATTTCGTGCAAGAAATATAAATAAGAGAGATCGATTACCAATAGTCCTGTGTATTAATCGATCATAAAAAAGGAAGAAGGTGCAGTCATTTTTTACGGAGGTGTGACGGTAGCAAAAGGCGGAGGCAGTAAAGTAGCATCAAGCTGTGCACTTCTGCCTGGCAGAATTGAAAATTATCGAATCACGGAGCCCACGCCGCCAGCTCTCACCCCCGGTACACACAATCCCTCCAATTACAAGGCGATCTTACGTCACCTCGCAATTAGCCGACGGCAACAAATATCAATCAACAAACCCATTAACCGCGGCTTTTATTAAATCCAACCGGCGGCATCGATACACGTGTACATATATATATGAAAGTATCCAGGCAGCGGAGAAAAATCGAGCCGGGACAAAATGCCGAAGAAAAATGAAATCGAATGACGAGGCCGGACGTTGACCGGCGCCGCGCGCAGCGTCCGAAATCAATTAAACCGAGCGGGGGGGGAGGAGGATGCTGCACGCGCGCGGTTGTTCGCCCCGCTTCGTCTTCGTCACCGCGTCTCTCTCTCCCCGGTTTAATTAGATCCCGCCGTGCGGAGGCGTTGGCACCCCGGGCGAACACAATGGGACCGAAGGAGCCTCACCTGCCGCGGCCACGCGGCCTCGGATGGTTTTTGGATTAATGGCCGCTTCAGTGGTTTAATGCGCCGCTGTAAATCGGAGCGACGCGCGCCGGAGATTCACGGCTCGCCCGCCGATGCCGTTTGTTAATGGCGCTATGGGGGCCTTTGGAATTATTACGCATGATAAAACTCACGCCGGATCGGAGACGAGGCGAGTTCGAGCGGTTAATTTCAGAAGTTGGACGCGCCGTTAATAATTGCTCTACTTTGCAATTAGTTCGGATCACCGATGCATCGGAAATAAAATAGTCGCTGGTAATTACTCGGTGGCTGATTAAAGCGCGGGAGTAGTTAGATGAACACTTTCGATAGGGTGCGAAACGGCAAACGTACAAATCGAACGGCAGGCAGCACAAATAGAAGATGCAGTGAGTGTTAGCAAAAGATTTATTTGTATTTTATCGATACATTTGGTTTTAAGGAATTTTCTCAGATCTATTTTAAAAAGGGAAAGAGACTCTTAACGGATATTGAGATTGAACAGGAATTAATTTAGCATATTGTCCAAAATCTAGTATAGATTTTAAATAATCTCTTTTATTAATTTCTTAAACACGACCAAATCCTATAAAAGTCTAGTCCTGTAAGAATAAATTTTACTTTACAAAGTTATACTGATTCTTGTATTATCGCGATTAGTAATTTTAAATCGAGGCGCTATAATAATACTAATAATAAACCGAAAAGTGGAAAATTAGTATTCTACTAAAAACTATCGTAAATATTTAAAAACTTTGAAAATTTCATTATCAATAAATTCACAAGCTCGTGAAAGCTCCGGTATCCTATCTTTTGACGAGTCGCTATGTAATTTGAATTTAGCTCACGTCGAACGCACAATATAAACAAGAAGCTTTTTTCCTCGTAAAGGGACCCCGCAGCCTCGATCTTATTCCAGGTTACTGAGTGATAAAAAATATTATATAAATAGGCTTTACGAGAAAATAAAAGAAGGGAAGCGCAAAGGGAATTACGTACGAGGGAACGAACGATTACTTCGCGACCATCCGACATTTATATATATATATATACCGGGAGATACCCGTTGCACGCCTGTATAGATATGTAGGTGAAAAGAAAGATATCCCTCTCCCTCGGTGCTTTGCCCGAGAGGATTGAGCCGTAACGAGAAAGAGGCTTTCTTACTTACGTGATAAGCCTTTTTCTACACGGCGAAAGAATGTGCCCCGGAGTGAATGTAATTTAAACTTCTTTTTAATCTTCCTTGATTGCGCCCTGATGGAATTAACGATACCTATAGAGCCGGTGCTCCTTTAATTCCATATTGTTATATCTTGGAGACGGTGGCAATGACAATAACTGATTCGTTTAGAGGACACTTTCTGATACTTCGCCGTCGCTTCTTCAAAAGCACTCGGGCTATTTTTAACACTGGCAAAGTGCGACAACTCATCAACGCTCTATGATTGTTTCTGTCTCTCTAACTCACCGTTATTTTTAAACGTTAACCGGTTTTGAAACTTCCAACAGAAAAGAAAGGTAGCTATTACGGATTGCTTTATAATATTCTTATCGTCGGAAGGCTAATTGAAAGGTTCTGAATTAATTAAAAGTTTGTAAGATGGCAGGTCTTGAAATAGTAATAAATTCGAAATAAATTCAGTTGATTAAAGGCGAATTACCTACCGTTTATAAATTCAAACGGACATTTCTGACCTCGCAGTAATTACGTCACTATCGCCTTTATTGGACGAGGTATTTCTAAGATGATCAATGGCCGACACTAATAGTACAACGTAAATATCGCGCTGAGACAACAGAGAACAGTATTAAATTTCACTGCAGCTCGAAATATTAACGATTGCAAGGGAGTCATCATTAGGTGAAATACGTTCCTCGCGAGCGAAAACTGTCATTTCTGCTAGTTAGTATCACAATAAAGAAACTAGTACAACACGATTGTACGTCCGGTATTGTTCCTCAATTCTCATTAATCATCGTTGGATCAATAGTTGTTTTCAATTATTTTTTTCATGCATTCTGTCAAACATTTTTTTTAAGCAGTCATCATTATTTATAGGATAAAATGTTCAAAGTAAAATAGCTACAAAATCGTAATTTATATAACGTACTATAACTTAATAATAACTTCATTTTGCGTGATAAAAATAACAAATAAAGCTTTCGTGACAGCTACTTTTTTTTCATCCAATAGATGATACACTCGTAAGTACTTGATTATAATATAGACATTAAAAAGAAATTGCACGTTTGTTCAAGTTTATCAAACTTTTAGCAAACAAACGCTTTCACGCAAGAACACCGGCTTCTAATAGGATTGAACTCAAGGTTAATTACATCAAAAGATAAGAGTTCAAGAAACACATACTGAATAATTCAACGTCGAATCAACGGCTATAATAAAAATCGTAAAGTTTGCCGTGAAAATGAAATACAGTAAGTGCTGCAAAGCGTGCGATTTAAAGTGAATTGTAATCTAGCGAGTGTGTCCAAGGTAACCTAAATTTTATGTCCTGCGCTTAAAATTAATTCCCGGATGACTGACTTCAATGTCGGAGTAACACTTGCGAAATAAAAAAAAAGTGCATTATTTACAGAATTTCCGCATGAATTAGTACTAGGTCGCAGTGTCAGGCGAGTAGGTGAAAACTGGGAGAAATTTTATTTAACTCCCGTATTAATTACAAGTATGTACACACGTTGAAATTAAGAGCTCAATCAATCTTATTTCCACCACATTTAATGTTTGATCCTCGCCCTCGATATGATACCCCGCTTTTGCGTGACCAGCACCAAATTCAAAAAAATAAGGGGATCGCATAACAAGCAGAAAGCCATTTATTTCGGCGAATCTTTTAAAAAGAATGATACGAGGAACTATCAGATATAAATATCGTCCGAACGTAATTCAAGGTCTACTTTGCTCGGTATAATTCCTTAAAATAAACGGGTATAAAATGTGTTATCGCTTTAGCCAGTAAATTTAAATACACGTCTACCCGGAAGGTCAGATTTCACTTGCACACACGGGATATTACACAATTGTCTCAGGAACTTAGATAAGATTTGCAGTAACTTTACCCATTCATAATACACCCCCACCTAGCCAAATGACCAGAGCACTCCGAATCTTGGTCCAGAATTGAACTAACAATCTGCAGAACTGCCGCGAGCCATATCACCGTAATAAACCCAAACTTATACGCGAGGCCCGGTCGAGTTCGTTTTCCGTAGAAAAAGACGGCACTAATTATCCCGAGCGTATCCGGTGACAAAAAATACTTCCGAAATGCTGATCAAACATCCGCCGGCCGGAAAACAAAGCACTCCCGCGGAGAAAACTTCCGCTTCCTCGTGGGCAGTACAAACAGCGACGGTGGCCCGCAGCCCCCGCGCTCACCTCGAGGACACTCCGCTCCACCTAATACCGGAGGGCGCATCAAGTGCTCTAATACCCCGCTTCGTTACACCGAAGGTCGCTTTTATTTTTGCGTCCACGATGCAAGTGAGGAAGAGGAAAAAAAAATCGATTCGTCGTCACCGGAGGGGGGGAGCGACGCATTTTTCTTTTTATTTTAACGTCTCGCGTGCGTGCGAAGTGCGTGCGCAGAGGCGGAGACGCAATATTACGAGCCAGTGGCTCGGAAGGACGCTAATCGGGCCCAGCGTCGCGGAAGCGAGCACCACCACTTGCCTCCCGTCGCGGGCTACTTTTACTCGTCCGTGGGGTGGTGTTCGCAAGGGGCGGGGGGCACTGCGAGCGCCACATCCGCTTTAAGGGTGGAATATATATATATGCGTCGCGCGATAAGCGGCGAGACAGTTGCCCGGATAATTTTTTGCTCCGCTTTCACCTTGGGCTTCTTTTTTCCTTTGCCAGTCTCGGCGTCGAGACTTCCCTTGATTTCGAGGGCCGATAAATAAATTCGCAAAAGCGAGCGCAGATGATGAACGAGATGTAAAGTGGAAATTTTTAGTGGGAGCGGAGCGCGGCTTACCGTACCCGGCTCGTTCTACTTAAATGAAGATTTATGGAACGCAGACTTTTTGGCGTTGTGTCTTACGTTGTTTCAAATGGTAAGCGGCAATGCGTTACGATAAAATTTAATAATTATTATGCTGATGTTGTATTAATCTTTATAAATAAATTACACTGCCTTTGATGTAAATTTAGAAGTAATTCCGTGAAGGGTCTACTTTGAAGGAGTAACGCACGAGCCTATTAATATTACTGAATAAATACTTTTTAATAATGTTTAAATTAAAAACTATTTTAAGGATTCATAATAAACGATTAAAATTTCATAATTTTATAAACGAAAAAAATTTATTTTTTATTTAATACACTATTTTAATGGCCATAAATAAGAATAACTAAGTTATTAAAAAAAGGTGAAATTACTTTAAACCTCCGACACAGGTAATAAAAAATGTATTATTCAGAACCTTTTTAACCGTATTAAATTTTTTTTACGATAATCGATTCATTGAGCAACTTAATCGCGCTTTAAAAATAAATACTTTAACGACAAGAATCACCGTGTAGGAGCGTTTTTTAAAAGGATCGTCGGTGCGCCCCTCGGTACAAATGCGACGTATCCACTTCAATCGTCCGTATCGAGATTAAAGAGTCCGGGCCTCGGCACACTTTCTCCAAATCTCTTCCTCGGGGCGAGTGTTTACCCGAAGCTTTTCCACTTTTACCCTTAAAAGACACGCCGGGAGTGTGTTTAAGCCTCGGCTGCGTTTTTGTCCCGCGGCTCTCCCTTCCTCTCCGGCCCGCTCGGGGCAAAAAAGAAAGGCGACCATTGTGACGCGAGTGAGAAAGGCAAGGAGCGATTCTCGCCGAGATGAGAAAAAGCTCGCGCGCATCGGCCGAGGGAGAAGAGAGTGAAAACGAGGGCTATTTTTAAACTGCGCCGCTTTGACCGTCTGCACGCAATACAATTCTATCGCTCGTGTAAAATTACATTAAGCGCTAGCCAATCTAGACTGTTGTTAGTAAATAAATTACCTAAGTTAGTAAAGGCCGTCGCTGAAATTATTAAAGTCAAATCAGTGACTGATAATTAGCTCCACTCTCAGAAAAGTTTCTTTAATTTTCTTTAAATTTAAGGGAAAAGCTCACGGTAAAAAAGTCGTGATACCATATAATAATGAGTTGGTTTGCAACCCTGGTAGAAAATCCACCATAATAGATGATCGTGTCACTAAATATTGACCATATTTTGTGACCATAATTTCTG
>JAXIUT010051642.1:0-10841 GCA_035586675.1 Eurytoma californica | reverse complement strand
TTTATTTATTATACTTATGTTAACCATACCAAATATTGCAATTTAAAAAATTTCTTTTTAATAATATACGCGCTATTAGTTGCGTCGCTTTTCTCTCGATAAAGCGACGCAAAAAGTGACACCAAAAAGCGACACGAAAAGCGACACGAAAAGCGACGCGAATAGTAGCGCGCCCATTTTCAGTAGGGTAGTGTTCGCGTTTGAGCATTCATATCGCCCGCGCGCCCGCGTTACTGAATTATCCACCGCGGCGCGGCAGCAGCTCCTGGGCCCGACGCTCCAGCGACGCGCGCGCGCGCGCACGACGGAGCGCGGGCTTCTCATCGTCGGCTCGGCGTCTCTCGCCGCCATCTTGATAGCTCTCTTCAAGTCTCACTCAAGAAGTTTAAAGGGTGTGAAACGCGGGCGGTTTCCTTCCCTCTCAAGGTGGCATGCAACTCATGGCAATCATCAACAAGCAACTGCTCAATTCTCATTAGACGACCGCACAACCATCCATTCAATTACAAGACTATGCCAAGAAGACACTCCTCATGTGACTGCTCAACTCTCGATTAACATGACAAAGGTAAATTACCTTCTCATCAACGGCTCACGTTGGATTGGGATGATCCACGCCCGATTCAATTCACTCAAGCAGCTCAGCATCAGAAAGGATCTCATCTCACTGGCCAGTATCTCATCTCCACCGTCATTTGACATTTAGAGCTTTTCACTGCTCAAATGTTTGGCTTTTCTGACGCATCGCAAGAATCAATGGCAGCTTTAGTGTACACAGTTGCCAGCTCACCGTCCATGGGAACAACGGTGCCGTTCATGTGCTCAACCTCAACCTCCACTAAGAGTTGCTCACTTCAAACTAACTTCCCCCAGGTTGGTTCTTGTTGCAGTGATACTGTTGCAAGATTCACTCTCCAAGTGAGAGATTGGCTTCGCATCAAATGGAAGCTACTTAGCCCTGGACGGATAATCATGTCACCTAAAGTGGATCAACGCTCATGCAAGACGTTGAACCGACTGTGTGAAGAACAGAGTCGTACAAACAATTGCGCAAACCCAACATCATTCAGCGACATGTCCCGCAAGGGGGAACTCATCTGAAACATCATACTCTTTGATCTCTCACCAGAACATTTGACATTCTCAAACTTCTGCGCCACCACCGCACAGTGATGTAGAAACTCGACTTGATGTTAATCTCACGATGACTCATCAGCTGACATCTCAACCGTTTGTGATATGCATTCATCTATCATCGAGTTGTGCTCTTGTCATTCAAGATTCGAGTACGAAATTTCAATGATCCTCACTGAATTCATTTCTGCGCTCAGCTTCCAGGCAAAGCATTCCTTTGCTCTCGACTCACGCTACCGCTCAAGTAAAGTATTTATGCTGTCACTTACATAAGTACTTAGCAAATCTCAAGACAACTCAGACATGAACTGCTCACTTTGTCAAGAATATCGCTATATAGAAGTGTGGACTATGCAGTGCTCAGGCAAACTTACTTGGAAGGACAGATTTTAATTCAAGACATGCTCATCTACCTTAAGAATTCGGCTGCTCACCATCAGAATTGTCATGAACATCACTCAATCAAGTTGGCACGCCTGTCTGTACTGATAAATCAGGCAGACTCATGATTGGCTGGATTTACGCTCCGGTCTGCTAAGTTTTAGCTCTTCAGTAGACTGGATTTACTCCCCAGTCTGCTAAGCTTCAGCTCCTAAGTAGGCTGGATTTACGCCCCAATCTGCTACGCTTCAGCTCTTCAGTAGGCTGGACTTTCGCTCTAGTCTGCTACTTGTCAGCTCTCATGCGAGGCTGGATTTACGCCCCAGCCTGCAACTCATCATCACCATGAGAGCAAGGTTGAAGTTACGCTCCAACGTATGGCTCATCAATTCCAAGCTTTAGACTCATCTCAGGACAACCGCGGGTGGCTTTACGACCCACCCATCAACGCATGTCAGCATCCAATGGATGGATGACTCAACTCGCCAGCTCTGGCTAGTTCGATTTACGCCCCATCTTGGCTCACTCGCTCCTCAAGATTGATCACCAGTACGAATCTTGGCTTCTCGATCACTCAACAAGGATCCTGACGACTCATCAGTTACTCCAGGATGTTCACTTTCTCATCAGCTCAGTGTTCAACCGTGTTCTAGATCACTCACTTCTCGATCGATTCTCATCTACTCGTCTTTCCAGGTGGCAACTCATTCAGCAGAGACTACAAAGTCGATGGTCAGCTCATAATCTACAATGTCAACAGTCAATCTCAAAATGGCATCATTCATCCAACGAGTTGCAAGTTGGCAAATTTGATCTGCTCACTGATGAAAGAACTCCACCGTCAAGATGGCCGCCAGCTCGCATTACTCAAATACATCCAGACTTCAACTCACATTATCATGCGAGGCTGGATTTACGTCCCAGTCTGCATCCGCATCGAGGTTGGATTTACGCCCCAACCTATGGCTCATCATCTCTACGCTTCTTCAACAACTGCTCATGACACCCGCGAATGGCTTTACGATCCACTCAACGCCTTCTCATGACAACCTTGAGTGGCCTTACAAACCACTCTGCGATTGCCAACTGCAATTACCAGCTCAAAGGCCGCTGGCTTTACGACTCATCGTGCTACTGCTCATCGACATCAATAGCTCAACCGCTCAATAATTTGATCACCAAGGACGTTGGTGATGCGGGCGGAATGTTCGCGTTTGAGCATTCATATCGCCCGCGCGCCCGCGTTACTTAATTACCCGCCGCGGCGCGGCAGCAGCTCCTGGGCCCGACGCTCCAGCGACGCGCGCGCGCGCGCGCACGACGTAGCGCGGGCTTCTCATCGTGGGCTCGGCGTCCCTCGCCACCATCGTGATAGCTCTCTTCTCTACGGACACTCGTCGAAGCAACATCTTGCTCCAGGCAACGCTCCCGCTGAATTTCACAGGGACAACGCTCAGCTCACCGCACAGCGCCGCTCATCAGCTACATTCGTTCCGCTCGTCATCTGCTCATCTCCAGCTCATCGCTTACCTCATCGCTCGCTCACCTTCGTCAGCTCAGCAAGACTGCTCACCGGCTCCTGCCACGTGGTGCCACGTGGCAATTTTATAGGTTAAGTGACCACGCTCGCGCAAGGTACTGTGCACTGCGCTAAAAGCGCCTGTGAATATTTATTTAATAATATAGAGCAGCAGCTCAATTAAACTACAACAAATTGTTCTCAATAACTTATTGCCCCGTTCCTTGTAATTGCCCATCCCAGTCCGCTCGCACGAACTTTCTCAAACAGGTAGTTATTATTAAATTTAAGAAAATAATATAATTAAGAATAATCTTATTTATTAGGCTTTTGGAACGAAGTTCCTTATGTCACGTTATGGCGCAGGGGCTAGACCGAAGAAAGTGTAAGCAACGGAAATCCGCAACGAAAAGGAGCTTCCCCCTCTCCGCGCTGGCTAAGCTGGCTAAATGTAGCAACAGTAAGGATACTAACAAAAAATTTATGTTCCATTTCTCTTTGCAATAGCTCAAAAACAAAATAAGTGGAATAGGCCTATTGGGGATACCACAAAAAAAACGCACCAAGGTCTCTACTTATTTTTTTCTTTTTTTTTTATTATTCTTCCTCTTCCCCCGTATACCTCATGAGGAGGTTTTTACGGGACGTGCCTACCACTTCTGTGTGAGCACGTTTGTTTGCTCCTAATCAAAATTTCCAGATTCCCCCCACTCCTCGCATTCGCCCAGGCCGCGCTAGTCGCCGCCTGTGGTGCAGGAAAACCTGCACCGAGAAGCCGGCTGAGAAGTCAGAACCCTGCACTATTCTGAATAGCGCCAGGGCTCTTCATTCCCGGCCTGAGACACAATCGGTAACGTTGCTCCGGTTGGTGTTGCCGACCACCAACCCAGTTCGATTAAAATTGCAATGTTATTAACAATGCTTTAATCGGTCCGGAGCGGTCCGCAATGCAACCAGAGTACGCTCCCGACTGTGCCTCTAATTGAGCACGCGGTGAAAAAGGCACTTCGAAAAATTCGAGAGGTGCCCGTCCGGGATTCGAACTCCGACCCTCCAGGCGGAAGGCGGAGCCCTTACCCCCGAGCCACCGCGGCTCTACCAAGGTATCTACTTCAAAAGTGGTGTGGAAATGATACCAAAAAATTATAGAAATTATAGAAATAATATAAATTATAAAAATTAGAAAACAATTTCCAAGGTCAGGACCAAATCCGGCCGTGCAACACTGCTGAACACAAGCGCTCATAGAAATGCGCAGCCTGGATATTACCTCGAACACTTTGATTTCACCTGAAGGACCGAATAGCGATGCCCATTGCGCCGCTTATATGTTCTATGGCGCGCCAACTTACTTTCGGGAATCGAAGTTCGCTCGTGTGGGGCGCTCCGCTTAGTGTGACGTCAGTTGCTTAGAGTCGGAAGAAGGGTAACATACATACCGGCGCGGAAATTAAATTTTATTTACCTTTTTTCTTAATCACACTTATCTGCATTACAAGATATTTATTCTACAAATTTTAACTTATACAATTCTTCGGCCCATAATGACATTAATTACCAACAATTTAACCAAAACTGTATCAAAATTAATAAATTCTTTGGACCTGTAAGTAAACCCTACAATGATACATTTTCCTTAAGCAACGTTTGAAGATTTAATAGGTAAATTAATTATTAACTGATTAAATTATTAAATTATTTTTAACTGGTTAAAAAATTGAACAGAAAAATTAATTATTACAAATGATTAAAAATAGGCATAGCATGTACAATTTTAATTTTATAATATTTATTTAGCAAAATGAACAGTAATTATCCAACAGTTTATTGAGACCATATAATCAGTTATCTTAAAACTGAACTAATTCTTTACAAAATTGCTTTTGCATCTTACAATTTAATTAATCAGCAACATTCTTAGTATGAGTTTCGATTACTTTTACTCATTATTTAATGAATTTAGATTCTAAAATGTTTAAAGAATAGGAAGCAGGTACTGGTCAATTTTGAGGCTAGAAATAACTCATATTTCCCATAACAGTAAAGTAACTATGGACAATACAGTGAGCATTAGCCACCGTCATATTTGTAAGGATATTGTATAGATATTTTGTCTCTCTTTATTCAAATAGTATTATTGAAATTTAGACATAAATATTATAAAAAACCTCAAAACCCGTTTCAAAATACAATTAAAAATGTTTTAAGCATAATTTATTTAATTTTTTTGCTATAACTTTTTCAATGTTATAAATTTATGCACGCATGTATAAAAAAGAAAATGTAATAAAAAAATAGATTTTTTTCATATTTAGACACGATGAACCGCCTTAAACCGATACTATAACTTATTAGATAAAAAAGTGGATTAAAATTTAAAGGTTTAAAATGTTAAACTGCAGTTTCAGTAAAATTGTTGATGTATAAACTTTTTTTCTTTTATAAGTCACAAAAGTTATTTGTCAATTCAAAATGAAATTAATGTTACAGGAAAGCAATAATTCTGCTATTGAAGGTATTGGAAGTCCTAATATGACTCATAGCATCAATTCAGAATTGGTTATTTCTGAAGGTATCTCTAGCCCAAGTTCGCGAACTGGTACGACAACGGAAAATCTAAGATCAAGTGAACTGTCTTACAATGCACAATCATCGGAAAATGAGTATGGTGATAATGGTAATGTACTTTAACAAAATAACTAGCCGTGATACCTCCCTCACTAACCGCTAACGCTCGGTCGATCTAATATTATTCTTCGTCACAATTTCAAAATTGTAGGAAATCGAAATTTATCCTTTTTAATAAAAGTGATTCCCATCATTTCATTGAATAGCAATTTCGTTCCGGTTGTAGGTTATGGCTTACTTCTTATCGGTAGAAATATACAGCTTGTCGATTATTGTATCGGTTACTTTTTATCGGATATCGGTTGCTTCATATCGTTTATCGATTATCGGTTATTGATTATTGGTTATCGTTTATTGGTAATTGGTTCTTGGTTATCGGTTATAGTTTATCCCTGCTGAAAAAAATCAGATGATTTCTCAAGTGACTCGGTCAGGTGATAAATCAACCGACAATTTGACACGAGAAATCAGCTGATTTTATCACCTGATGTGCAATTGACTAAAATTGTTGTAAATAATGTAGTAAAAGATATTTTAGCTATTTGAAATATACCAAATAGGTTTTACATTCGTGATGATAACACCTAAACAAGGGCTTCGAGTTAATTTATTTGTAATTTAAAAACCAAAATTTGAATTCCAATTCCTTAACATTTTGAATATAACAAATTGATCCCCCAGTTCAGGTGTTATCATCACGATGGTAAAACCTATTGGGTATGTTTTAAATAGCTAAAATATCTTTTACTACATTATTACAACAATTTTAGTCAATTACACATCAGGTGATAAATCAGCTGATTTCACGTGTCAAAGCGTCGGTTGATTTATCACCTGACCGAGTCACCTGAGAAATCATCTGATTTTTTTCAGTAAGGATGAGACATCAGTTATGAATTATCGGTTACTCTTGATTGGTTATCGTATTATCGCTTATAGGTTATCGCGCTATCGGTTATCGAGTTATCGGTTATCGCGATATCCTTTATCACGTTGTCGCTTGTCGCGGTATCGATTGTCGCGTTATTGGTTATCACGTTATCCGTTATCGCGTTATCGGTTATACCGTTGTTGGTTGTCGCGTTATCGGTTATCGTGTTATCGGTCATCCAGTTATTGGTTACCGTGTTATCAGGTTGTTATGATTATGTGATTATAGGTTGTCCATTATTGATTACCGGTTATCGGCCGTGTATCGAACATTGACTGCAGATTATTGATTATCGGTTTTATGGGTTTTTGCCTATTGGTCACTTGTTATCGGTGATTGTTTATAAGTTATCGGATTATCGGTTATTACTTACCGGTTAATGGTTATTATCGGTTATAGGTTTTCGCTTACAGATTATTGGTTATTGGTTATCGGTTATTGCTTATTGGTTATCAGTTATTGATTATTCGTTATCGGTTATTGGATATTGGTTATCGGTTATTGGTTATTGGTTATCGGTTATTGATCTTGGTGATGAGCATTACCGATTGGTTATGGGATAGTGATTACAGGATATCCATTATTGGTTATCAGTAACTGGTTTATTGAATATCGGTTATTGGTTATTGCTTATTGGCTATCGGTTATTGGGTATCACTTATTGCTTACGGTTATTGAATATCAGTTATTGGTTATTGTTTATCGGTTATCGCTTATTGGTTATAGGTTATGGATTGTACATCGATAGCTGTTGATTACCGGTTTCAGTTTATCGTACAATGAGATATCTATTTTTGGATAATCCAATAATCGATTATTAGTCACCGATTATTTGTTATGGGTTATTTGGTATTGTTTATACAATAATTATATACTAATTGTCTTCTTATTTCAGATACCACAATTGAAGGAAATTTAGAGGAAATATATGAGCACGGAATACTGGACAATCAAAATTATTCAAGAGAAGTAGGTGAAAATATGTTTGATGTTGATCTTCATGGAACATCATACGCTCATGAAAGTAAGCAAACATGTTGTAAAAATAAAATTTTTTCACTGTAACGTGGTTTTATGAAAAAAGTAAATATTTTACCCATTAATAACGGATTGCTTCCTCCTTGAGGAAGTTTTGTAATAGTAATAAAAAAAATATTGTTTTTAAACGAGTTACGTTTGTTGTGAGTCATTGTCGATAACTTTTTGATGTTTCTGGAAATTTTAGAAAAATGTCAGAAGCCCCGTTCGACGGCTCATGCAGGCTCTTGTTATGGTTCATGAAACGTGTAAATGAAAGTTGTCACAAGGGAATAAATGTAATGAGCTCTATTTGTAACTAATTTCGATGAACACTAAAATGCTGCAATTAATGGATCGCTGTCTGTAGAAAGTTAAAGTGGAGCTCCGTACTTGAAGAAATACCTCTTTTGCGATGAGAGATAACCTCAAATTATACTACGGGTTGACGCGTGGCAAATAAATTAGCGAGCCGATGGCGGTGTTGTAGTCATCAGTAACTTTAATAGTAAAACCAAAGTATTATATTATTTCAAATAATGTTAATCTTTTCATGTTGTAACGTTAACTCAATTGACTTCAGAGTCTTCACAGAACCACGTGAAATAATCTCCAAAATAGCAGTATTTTTAAAAATGAATATAACATGTAAAATTTATGTAAAACTTATTTGTTAGTGATAACATATTGAATCCCATAAAGAAATTTTGTATACAATAGGCCGGGTGCGAGATAAAGAGATGGCGTTATTTAGGGAACGAATTTGCCATCTACTCTCATAGTAAAATGAGCACGTATTTATACGGGAGCACAGCGCCTCTTGTACTTATTTTTAGCATATCTTCATAGTATAAACGTGTCGTCTACATATATACTTAGTACATTCATAATTTGTTTAGATGTATTGGCATACACCCGGCCTATAAGCAAAAAAAATAAATAAATAAATTATTGTGTACAATACTTATATATGATTTAAAAAATATATGTGCAGGTCCTACCCCTTCAAGCAGAACTGAATCATTTGCTAACGAGGAAGCTAGTGGAGGATCCAATAGAGTGAGTAATTCTAAGTATGCAGTCCACTCTGAAAATGGACACACTCTCTCTCTCTCTCTCTCTCATTCTCCCTCTCTTTCTCTCTCTCTCTCTCTCTCTCTCTCTCTCTCTCTCTCTCTCTCGCATTCGGGAGAATTAGTAACACGTGTTAACGGTACTACAGTAAAGAAGCATAATGCGTACGACATTAAGTCTCTAATGCGAATGCTCAAGTGAAGGACTGTTATTTTCAAGCTCTCACGCGTCTAATAATGTAACCGTAACTGTAGGCGTATAAAATTACGGCACAGATATGCACAAGATACGGGACATCCATTAAAATTTATTCAGCATAAATTCTATTTCTTGTCACGCGGCACGAATTCGTGGATGGTACATAAATTTTTATAGCACTCTAACCTCAAAATGGCAAGATTAATGACAATTTTCGGCTCTCGTGCTATAAAATATCGTATAGTACTGGTGCGTATAATATAACATGGTAGTATAATATACTGTTATACGCAGAGAAATCTTCCGACGTTTTCGTGTATTGTGCTCATAAGTTACATGACGAAAAGTTATTTGTATACAATTACTTCTCTGTGACAATAATTTATTGTATAATTCAGGATATCTGCCTATATTTACATATATCGGTCAATCGGCATTTATTGAAGCGTGTGTGGTGACTATATAAGTATAACGTTTTTTGCTGTGGGAATTTGCTTCATTGATAACGTTACAGTCTGATCTGACATTACTTATAATCAAAATGGATGCGAATATAAAATAAAGTGTAAAAAATTAGTCAACAATTTTTGAAAACATTGTAGATTATGTTAAAGTAGAAATGTTTTATAATAAAAGTAACTTGATTGTGAACTTTAAATGGCTTGTAATAAAATTAATTTATTAAAACTTACAACTTTTCACAATACTTATCGATCATTCTGCTATAACTGTCCCACATGGAGTCCAGTCCTGACGTAAACCCTACTGAAAATGGGCGCGCTACTATTCGCGTCGCTTTTCATGTCGCTTTTCGTGTCGCTTTTCGTGTAACTTTTTGCGTCGCTTTATCGAGAGAAAAGCGGCGCAACTAGTTGCGCAATAGCGCGTATATTATTAAAAAAAAATTTTTTAAATTGCAATATTTAGTATGGTTAACGTAAGTATAATAAATAAATTGTATTAAAATTAAATAAAAAAAAAAAAAAAAAAAAAAAAATCGGCGAGCGGATTTGAACCACCAACCCTTGGATCGGCAGTCCAACACTTAATCCACTACGCAACGACAGCTGTATTATTTCTATAAGCAATTGTCGTTCATATTGGAAAACGTAAAATAGGTACGTCGCCTTTCGCGTCGCTTTTCGCGTCGCTTTTCGTATCGCTTTTCGTGTCGCTTTTCGCTATTGATGTCGCTTTTTACTATTTCTTCCAATATGAACGACAATTGCTTGCAGAAATAATGTAGCTGTAGTAGCGTAGTGGATTAAGTGTTGGACTATCGATCCAAGGGTTGGTGGTTCAAATCCGCCCGCCGACTTTGTTTTTTATTTTATTTTATTTTAATACAATTTATTTATTATACTTATGTTAACTCTTACGATCGGACTTTTGTTCGGCCGTTTCTCCTTGGATAAGGGGAAAGGAGATTAAAACCCCGTGGAGGTCCAACTACGTATCTATACAGATATTCTCGGCCAGCAGTAGCCGAACACCGTGTAATTAACCCAGACCGATTATCCTCTACGCCTTAATTAATCAGTCGATTGTTCAATTTTATTTTATTCTCTTTTATTTATTAAATCGACTACATGAATTTACTTTACTACATAAATTATACTTTACGCTGTCCCACTTATAATATACTTAACCCTGCTTACTTAATATAATTTTATAACCTAATACGCGTCTGTCCGCCCCGCTATAACAATACTTAGACAGGTTCAGAATTAAGGGTCGTGTTCGCGACTCAGCCGCCTTCGATTCGCGGTGGAGCTCCCGTATCCCTCTTACCGGTCACGACTGCTAAATTTCTAGTGCGCGGGCCGTCGGCTACGCTGTACTCTATTTCAGCAAAGCTATCGACCAAAAGGCCTTTAGAGCTTTTTTCTAAATGATCGCATTACCACTCTTCTTGCTTAAAAATCTAAGTGGCTAGTGGCAACGCGCGGTTAGTTCCAA
>JAXIUT010051631.1:0-10843 GCA_035586675.1 Eurytoma californica | reverse complement strand
AATTTTTAATCTGAAACTCTTTTTTTCTCAGGTAAATAACTAAGAAAATCAGTTATATGTCCCATAGTCCCTTAATTCATTTAAATAAATTATTCAGTTAGCACTTCTAGAAATGCTATTTGAAACAGAATTTTTTTTTGTTTTACTTGGATATTTTAAAACTTTGATCACACTATCCTCTTAATCACGTATTAAAGGAAAAATATTTCTTCCTTCGGAAAGCTTTAAAAAGTGGCCCTCATACTTCATTCGAAATCATCGGCGAGCGAAGCCCCCGGGGGGTTGCACGCGAGGTGGCGCGCGATCGGGGGACTTAAAATTCGAGGCGCACGGGAAAGACGCGCTCGCGGGGCTACGTGACTTAATTGAGCGGCCAGCGTCCTATATATGGGCGCCCGGGTGGCGGGCGAATTCTGGCGGCCGGCCAAATACGGCACTGCGGATGTTGCACGCGTCCCCCTAGTGGGGGTGGTGCGCGCGCGAAGGGAAAGCGGCTTTTACGCGCCACGAGCGAGCTCTCACCCGAGCTTTTTTTTTTGTTTTTTTTTCCCCTCTTTTTTTGACCAGCGTCCTATGCGGCGGTCCGCACTCCCGCGCAATCGCCGATTGCACCACTGCACTGGTCGCAATGGGAAAGCACCGCACGCGGAGATTTCCGAGAAGCTTGTAATTCGGTAGGCAGTGGTTTCCGATTTTCAGCGTGTGTTACGGCTAATTTTTTCAACGGCCGAGGCGAAGGGACGTGATTTGCGGCGGGTGATTGAGGGTTATTACCATGCGGTACTTGTTACGTCGCTCAGTGGAATTGTTTTAGTGCAGTTGGTTATTTTGAAAAAAGAAGTAGTACCTTTTGCTACAGATTGTAAAATTAAATATGGACGATTATTAATTGCTACTGATTTTATAATACTTAATCGTAAATACAGAATAAATTAAATTGTTATTAATTTTTGTAGGGTTTAATATACTAATTATTGTTGCTTTTATACAGTAATACATAAGGCTTTTCATTAAAAAGTCGTTGCTGATTTTATCATCAATTTCAATTTTCTCGCACTTATCGCGAAGTATACTATTTTCATTTTGCTTAAATGCATTACAATTATGTCTACTGTAATCTTAAAAAGGTGTGTTGTATAATATACTTGCTACTACAAATTTTACACATGCGAAAATTTACACATCCTATGTCAGGAATAATAGATTTCAAGGTTTTGCTATAATCCTTTTATATTTTATTTAATCTAACATTGTCAAGATAATACCAATGAGCATTATCTACTATATCATAAATAAACTGGAGGAATTAAAAATACCCACGTAATTTTGCATAATTATTAAATACCCTTATAAAATAAAGTTGTTGATTAAGAAATTAAAATCTACTAGAATTGAATCTTTTATTGAAAGACAGCCGATTCCTAATTGTTCGACAATATCAAATTTTATACATCTTTCTGGTAACAATAATGTATTGGTTCAACTTCAACCATTTAAAACTAAATTCTATTCGCATAATATCTTTAGATACACGTTTTCAAAAGTGGAAAAGCAATCTATAAATCAGCCCATTTAAATTTAGTAACCAATTTCAATTTCAGACCAACGTTTTCAAATGCGTTCTCAGTTCAAGAACCGCCGGGATTTTTACTGAAGTACCTGCGATATCCGCCTAGCCGCGTAGTGCACCGCGAATTTCCGCGGCGGCAGTTCTTACATATCGATTGTCTCGATGATCGAAGCCGCCGGCGAGATTTACGGGCGCACTTTGGGACCCCGAAGGGAGGGAGAAAAATCGTCCGGTGAGATATTGTAGTCTGGCCCAGCGGGATAAAAACGTCGGGAATAGAGGTTAAGTCGATGCGGTTGCAGCGCCGGCCGCTCGCCTGGAAAAGTTCAATTTCAATGAATTGGATTTACGGAGCAGAAGAATAAGCATTTTTTCGCTCTTACGGCACGCGGGGGGTGGGCCTCCCTTTGGATTACGTCGGATCGCGAGATTTAACATTCGGCTCCCGCGGTTTCAGCGCCGTGACACGGATACCCTACTTTTCCTTCTCGCTTCTTTCCTACGGAGTACGTAATAACGTGAAGTTTGGAACATGTAGTTTTTGATTGAAAGATTTAGCAACGTTCTTTTCATGAAAAAAGTAGTCATGTGATTTCAGCTCATTTAAATAATACTTGTAATAAGTAAAATAATGTATCTTTTAAACGAACGAACTAATATATAACAATTTTTTAATTAAAATAGAAAATTTTAACGCATATTGGTTGTAAGATAGTAATATTAGCTAATGTATATATCTAATTATTTTTTAAGTCCTGGTTTAATGGTATTTAAATAATTACTTCTCATCTTTATGTATAAGCATGAGACGAGCGTTTTTTTTTGGAGCCATCGAGATAAATGTGAGGATATAATTATCATTTCTATTAATACATTTTTTTTTAAGTTGTTAACTAAGATTAGCTTTAATTTTAGTTTCATTTTCAATTCATCTAAAGTAAATTTTTCTAAATGTCTATCCTCTCACAATGTGGAAAAATTAAAACCCACTCTATTCAAATAAAAAGTTAGCCAATCGAACTCAGACAGCTTCAGTTTTTGAATATTTCACTATTTTTCATTACGAGTAAGTCTTTAGCATCATTATCGACCTACACGCTTACAAAAGTCTTTTTTTAAGCAAAATTACCTTGATTTGAAATTCAAATCTGAAAGGACATAAAAATGAAAAGAAAATTGCTCAAATAAATTATTAGTCTCAAATGATTCAACATTAAATCGTAATCTCGCCCTAAAAATTTACTGGTACAGAATAAAACACAATTTAAAACAAAGCTTCCTCTACGAGGAAGCACAAATCTATAAAAAGAATTCGCATTACGGTAGTTAAGAGAAAGGCGCATTCGGGGCATAAAGTACAGACGCGAGGGGGAGTGCATGGATGGCCGCGCGAAAAATATAAGAAACACTCGCGCGCAGCCCATAAGTCGCGGAGCGGCGGCGATCGTGCGCACCGGTGCGCGGAACGATTTCCCATCGGCGCCGCGATATCTGGCTCCGGGAGCGCCGGGGATAAATGCCGCCGTGCAAGAGGGGGGAAAAAAGGAGATCGAACGAAGGCCACTTAAAGCGGGCCTGAGAGCATTCTGCAATTTTCGATTTTTCACTCGGCGGAGCATCGTTCGCGCGCCGCCGGCCACCGTCTCGCCTCGCGTGTGCGGGCGCGCGAAAATTGTAAACTACGACGGTGAAAAATCGCGGCTCTAATCCCCGTCTCGGGGGCGGAGAATCGACCCACTTCTTCGATTTCAGCCGGGGGGTGTATAAAGTGATCCGCGGCTGGGGTCTGTTACGCGGACGAGTGCCGTGGCCGTCGCTGTGATAAGAGAGACGCGGAAAATCGAAACAGTAAACAGAGATGACGCGCGGCTGAGTGGCCGCTAAGTCAGACGAACGTAATGGTTCTATTTTTTTTCTTTTCTTTTTTATGGTCTGATAATAATTTCAAATTAATATAGCGTTTTTAATATAATAAGCCATACCTATTTTAAAACGTAAATAATTTATTGGAATATTTTACATTCAGGAATATTCAGAGATAAGCCGCATTTGATATTTCGGAGAAGGAATCGACAGTCAAAATGATCGTTTCCGCCTGGCCAAACCTATAACCTATAAATATTCATGACGACTATGAGACTGCTAAAACATGCAGCCGGTCTGAGGTTGACTAAATAAGTAGATCAACTCAAACCACTAATTATTTTACTGTAATTTAATATCATAGTTTAAAAATAGGTATATATAAAAAATAGATTGATTGTAGTTTTTCTAATGCAAAATCCATTTTTTTTTTATCCGAAACTCTTCCATTTAAATTCTGAAATAGTACACTAACAATTAAATTGCTACAATTTGAAGTTTTCTTTTGGAATGCCAAATATAGATAATAATCTTTTTATAAATGTTTTTTAAATTGCACAATTTAATATTATTCATTCATATGATGAAAACAAACGATGTTAGTTATAAATGTTCAGTCAACCTGCGTTATACGCCTATAGAGCTTGAAACTCATCGTTTTCCCCATTTCGTATTCTGGGACCTCGCGTGCCCCTAGACCTCCGATCGTTGAACCCGAGATAAGCGGGTAATCGAATAATCCCAATCAATTTAACACGAGACAAATTTCGAAGGCGGGTAACTTTAATTTTCAATCACAGCATGCCCGCACCTTATCGGTAAAAAGCCGCGCTTCACACCGTCGGCGCGCACACCTCGTATATATAATATATATAACGGGCGTATCGCGTTTCTGCAAGACTGAGCGACTTATGACGGCGGCAGGTAAGGGCGGCGCGTCGCTGCGGAATAAATGCGCCGGGGCCGGCGATAGGATTATACGCCGCACCGGCCGCGGGCGACTCGTCGCGCCTGCCGGACGACCGATAACCCGCGCCTGCCCTTGACGCCCCCCTTTACCTACTCGATTTGTTTGGGGAGGGGAACGAAAAATGGCCTTTATCGGAGATTCCGCGGAACCAATGCGTGAGAGCTGATGGGGTTCGCTCGCCACTGGGCGCGGGGAGTTACGGGCACTTACGGTTGATTGCTCGTTTTTCCGGAGAAAATCGATCGTTGATTGTGCGGGGTTCGATAGTTGTTTTGAGAATTTTTCTGCTACTGCAACTGGGTACTATTTTTGTGTGCTTCCTGCCTTTTTCTATTTTTTTTTTTTTTTTAAATAATATTTGTAGATTATTTTATTTTGGAAAATTCTTAAACATTTTGAAAGGTTAAAAATATTTTTGTTCACTTCTATTAGATCATACTAAATTTTATGGTGTACAAATTTTGTTATGAACTTAGATGTTCATATATTTTATTTACGTACATTTTCCTGCAATGCTCCATTACTAATAAATTTGCTGAATCATTCTTGCGTGGCAGAATATTCGTTGTTATAAAAAGTTTTTCAAAAAACATTACACCTCTATAGGTCAAAATGCTTTACCATCATCTTTTATCGAAAGTATGAGGGATAAAAATCTAAAGTCTTTCTTAATGGAGTGGTATCCAATGTAAAATGAACATAAATGAATTCGGAGTTTTGCTTTGCATTTTGTGTAAATTTAAATATCCATGTAAATGTATGAAGATAGTAAATGAAAATACATATTTATTGTAAAACATAAAAATAGAATTCAAATTTGTTTCGAAATTTTTCGGATTTTAATAATTCAGTGCTTTTTTTATGCTGCTGTTTCGGGAATATTGCAGTTCACTTTTTCAGAACATAAAAAAGTCTTTATGCGATAAAAACTCGAAATATTTCATAACAAATATCAAAAAAATATATCGTGAAATTTATAAATTTTCCAATTTTAAATTTGTTCATCAAAATTAATGTAAGTTTTAAATCTAATTTATAAATATCCTAATTCCGTCCGAAAGTAGGGGATGAATAGAATTTCAGAGACATTTTGCGATCATCAGTTTGTCGACGGTTTCGTTTGCATTTGCATTTGCGTTATTTTAATTACCGCGTAATTGCAAGTTCGTTGCTGCGTAGCTTATATATGAGTATTTACAAATGCTCTGCGTTCGCGACTTTAATTAAAAATATATTTATTAACCGTTCCCGTTGTTTGTGCATTGCCTCATTTCTGATGCCGGATGCGCCTTTGGCTGGTGTAATTATTGCTAATGAAAGATTTTCATTCAGTAATGATAAAAGATAATACAAAGTTTATTTATTACGTTGATGATATTTATTTACTTACGCGAAAGTAGAAAATAAGTAGGTTATTCTTTGGCAGTAAAACTTACCTGAAAGATAAAAGACATTATTTTGTTAGTTATTAATGTTAAAACAAAATTGAAAATAAATTATTAGCGATATTTAAAATGTTTCGTTTTAATCTTGCAAATAAATTGAGTAATCCCCTGTCACATTGATTAATCCATAGGCCATGTAGCATCCCTCTTTTTAGAAAAATGTTCAAAAAGATTTGACACAGAGTTACTACATCAAAGCGAAATATTTATTTGGCTAAAATTATTAAATGCATAAGCCATTAAAAATTTTTATTCTTTTTATTGTTCTACTACAAAAAGGAAATTATTTTTTCAGTAACTAAAAGAGGTATCCCTAATCCTTTATATTCGTCGTGAATCATGTAAATCCCATTTAAAATAAAAACTGCTATATCCTCAATAAAAAAGTTTCGAACATTTTCCCTGGCTACGAAAATCTGAGAACAATCCAGTGCACCCCGCGAAAAATTAAAAGAATCCGCGCTTTATTTTTGCGAGGCGGAAAAAAAAAACAATATCTGGGGGACTGCGGCAGCAGTGCTTTCGAGGCGGTGTGCCTTCATTACGCCTTTGCGGAAGTTTGGCGCCGCAGCGGACTTAAAGCCGCCACGCCGCAGCGCTAGACGGTGCAGTTTAGAGAGGCGCTAATTCATTGTAAATTTATACAATTAACCCGCAGCGTCGTCGTATATAGCGTCCGGGCTATGGAGCGCCTTTTTGCCGCGTCCGACCTAAAACGTACGTCGCTTTTCCGGCGGAGCGAGTTTCCAGCGCCGGTCGAATGTTAAAGAGCCGGAGGGGGCCCTCCTCGGCGAGAGCAAACAGCACTTAAAATAGTTGCTCGCGACGATCCCCAAAGTTAACGGGACGCTACGGATTTTCGACTCTCGCTGTTAACAAAGGCGCGATTTTGCAGCGCCAAAAGCACCGGTAAGCAACTGCGTGCACTTTTGAACAAGCCACGTATTATGAATTTTAATGAGGTTTCAACAGAAGCGTTTAAAACTGAGTTTTATCTGCTACATTTCTACCAGTTTAAAATTTCGATATCCACAATCTGTCGCTATACAATTTCCATGTACATATGTAGAATATCAAAATTGTGAAGTGACTTGAAGGAGTTTAGAGATACATTACTTACTATTTTAGTTCTTAATTAAAGTCTTTTAAAAACGATGACAAATATTGTAAAACCTCAAAAGAAGAGATTTGATTGGTTAATGGGTAAACATCCAGTTGGATGGCGCCAAAATTAAATATGTTTTGATACTTAGAGAGCAATGAACTAAAAAACTTAACTCAACTTTTTAATTTTCTAATCATTCTAAACTTATGTATTAAATAATTTTATTAATTTTATTAATGCCGTTCTGATTTAGTTTCTAATACGTTGGATTTTGCTAGTATTAATAAAACTGTATTATTTATTTTAAAATTTTATTTGGAAATCATTTCGTTGCATTCAGATATTATTTGAGGCTCTCGAGAGGATATCGGAATTTGTCGAGTTTACCGTACGATCAATATTTTTGGCTTTACATTTCCAATAAACAGCTGGTCTTCTATTTAACGATCACAACAGTTTTGCAATAAATTTTAAGTAAAAACTTTTATAAAGATATGTTTAAAATTGTACAAAAATTAATTCAAAGCAGCTGGAATCATGCATTGACGTATTTTCTTCCTTTCTTTCGAAAAAAAAATATCAAATCCGCAGAACAGATTCTTGTTTTACGTAAAAGCACGTGGCGGATTAGTAATTGAAAGACGACGTCACGCGGTCGCAACTGCTAATTGGCCCCGGAGTTGGGCGCGTCCCGACTTTTCGGGGCTCCGCGCGTCGCCGGGTTTCCGGAGCCGATTGTCCCGCCGCGCGGAGGCGTGGCACACTTCCAGAAGTACGTGACACTCGCCTTCCCCCGGTTAGTCCGCGCCCCTTTCGGCATCTCCCGCGCAAAAGGATTCAGATTAATTGCTTTCCCAAGTCTTGGGGCTTGACGGCGGCGAGGTACAACGTGTCTTCGACGTCACGCGGCAGACCGCGATGCAAAAAGTTCGACTTCAATTTACCAGCTCGCACTGGGGGGCGGATCAACCGCGAATTCGTTGCGCGAGATGCTCATATTTTTCGGTGGAGTTAGGAGGATAATAAAATGCGTTTGCGACTAAAGTATTTGTTTAAATTTACTGCGGTTCTGGGTAGGGTATAAACATCGCAGTTACTGCAGTACCTGTTAAACAAATCATTTGAATTCTTATTTTTACTTAATATAATTCTTCATTTTTAAAGTTTAATAAATTATTTAATCAAGATTATTAGTTTTTTTCATATAAATTTGTGAATAAAAACAGAATTACTGCAACAAGCTGTTTTATACTTATCAAACTAATACAAGAGTTTTGTTATACCAGTCTACCAAGATGTTGGAGTGTTTTAATACAGAAAAGAGTACACACTCTTGGTATTATTTGAAGCTTACAAAAATATAAAATTAAAAAAAATTAATCCGAACAACTAAAGAGAAAGTTAAAAAGAGTAAGAATGTGATTTGTTAAAATAAGCGGAAAAATCAAGATTACATGCGACGTTCAGTAGTTTTAATCGCACTACTTATTATAGTTACAAGAAATAATTTTATGGTTATTTCCTTTTTAATTCAAAGATAAATTTTTATCTAATTGCTCTCTATTTTGCTCGACTCTCTATTCTATTCTTGTTATTATTTACAGCTGATAAAAGTATAAAATAAGTAGAAAAATCAAGATTACATGCGACATTTGGTAGTTTTAATTGTACTACTTATTATAGTTGCAAAAAATAACTTTATCGTTATTTTCTTTTTAATTCAAAGATAAATTGTTATTTAAATCATCTCTATTTTGTATTATAGCAAGAATTTATATATGGGCATCTCACTTTAAAAAATATTCATCACTCTAACAACACATCGGATTTGAATTGATGAAATTCTAAAAAAAAAGATCCGGAAGCTATCTTCATTACTGAAATGGAACAAAACGCCGGGTTGAAAAACATCACTCTTTCAGCTCGCGTGTCAATAGGCTTCCGTCAAACTCCATTGTCAGCTGGCAGCGTGTCGCGCACGAAGGTCCTCCATTCGGCGAATGACTCGCTCTCGGATGAAAATACCCGAGTGGATTCTCGACACTCAACGACGCTTAATTTACTGGGTTCGAGTGGTCCACCACTTCGGAGCGGCATCGCCAGAAGGAGGCGCCAAATCCGACGGATCGGGCATCTGGGCCCAAGGCCGATTTGCACTTTTGCAAATTCGCGAACGGATTTGTTTGGTGGGGGGGATTCCGCTTCTCCGAGAGCCGATCCGAACTATCGGCAAGAGCACTTTATTAAACGTCTTAGGGCAAAGTCGATTTTCCGGGCAAGCACCGGCATACCTCGTGCGGCCGGTTTAGATTTCCGGTCGAGTGCCCGCCCTATTGGATGTCTTGAGGAAGTTCGGACTTGATGCTCAGTGGAGCGCGATAAATGTTTAACGAGAATTAACTCTTTGATGGTTGATTTAAAGTTTTTCAGGGCCTAAATAGGTCTTAATTGAAATGCAGAACTGTTTTTGAAGATAATGAAATTAATTGTGCATGAAAAAATGAAAAGTATAGCCTTTTACGATTGCATTATAAAAGACAAATTTGGATTATTAGCGAAATGAAAATATATTTGTTTTTCTGGAGGAATTTCTTCGAGTTGAATATTTGCGTTTAATTCTTAGAGGAATTTTAGTGAGATGATAACTATTTATGCGTATATAGAGTCAAATCGCATAAACAAATGATGTACTAAAATTAAATTTCCTATACAATATTACTATAAAAATTGCACAGAAATTATTTTGACCATTTTTATCGTACTATGTACGTACATAACAGGGTATACAAATCTTTCGCATGCTCAATTTGTCTCAAAGTTACTAAACCAACACTGGAATTTCACTCTACTGTGAGTCCTTGAGAGTAAATCAAATGAAGTACATCGAGTTTCCATCAGAATTATAACCATTCGAACTATGAAAAATTTTGACCTGACACGATACAACTTGAATTCTTGTTATAAACAGCATAGTATATTACATGTAAAATAACTTCGGAATAGTTTCATCGCAGTACAGTGCATATGAATACTGTAAAGTTTACAGTGATACAATCAATTCCTTTTACTAATTGAAAACCTTAAAAACAAAAAAATAAGAAATATTTTCACTCTCTTGTCAAAAGTATAAGTCAATAAATTAAAAATATTTCAAGCATTACGGTAGTCATCGATATAACGACAAAACTATGTCACTCTACGCGTATCGAGTCAATTTTACCCACGCGAAAAAAAAGTAACAGTAAATAATACATCCTGACAGACACGAGCAATCGGTCGCGATAAAGGAAGAGCGAGCAGATAGCAAATTGTTTTTCTCACGGTAGCGGCAATACTCGCGCCGGCATATTGTGCGGCGGGGGCACGTGACGGGGAGCCTTTAGTACTGAATGAAACGGAGTAACGACGCCAACTATGGTCGTTCATAGCGGCTAAACTCTAATAATCCCCGCGCGCGCCGATGCAATTTAGCCGCACCCCCCGCTCGTCGGCGGCGTCGTCCGCAGCGCAGCTTCTCGACAACTACGTAGCCAGAATTCCAAGTTGCCGCGCCGCGTTTCTACCCGCCGAGTCATCCTCCGCCCACCGACCTTCCTAAAGGCCATTTCGATTTAATCATCGTCCTGGTGTGAAAAACGTTCATGGCTCGGGATCATCGGTTCGCGCCGTTCGTCCTTCGAGTAATTCGAGTAATTGAGGATAAGTGTTAATGCGTTTGGTATTGCGTAATAATGGAATTAATTGATGGCGTGACGTCATTTTTTAGGGAAAGCGATGTTCTCATGGTGTAAAGACAAGACGAGTTAAGGGGGACAGCCTACCTTAAAATCTGTGAAAACAACTTAATAATTAATTATGATTAGTTTTTCTTAGAATTCATATCTATTCGG
>JAXIUT010051620.1:0-10849 GCA_035586675.1 Eurytoma californica | reverse complement strand
TTCAAGCGGAATCTTACTCTTCGTACTCTTATGGATTGGCCCATTTTTTGAACCTCTACCAAGGGTAAGTCGAATATGTTGAAAGTTACCCTATTCGTTTTCACTTTTAAAGCGCAATTGTACACAAAAAGCTGTCTGCATCATTTTTATAACTTGAACACATTCTGCAGAACTATTTTCTATGAATAAGATAATGTTGTTGATAAAAATCGATTTTTTCCCGGTGAAAAGGAAGTTTAAGATAGGACTATCACCAAAATCTACCGAAAAATGCTTTTTCTTTTTTTATTTTTGCCAAAAAAATATTTAATTCTGGTGATTCTCAATAGGTAACTTCTGTTCCTTATAAATTCAAAGAATTAAAACAAATCTTGATTGAATGGGCTCCGGCAAGTCTGAGTGCGCAGGAGAGCTTTTCATTACATGCTATTTTCATCAATTTTTAATGAACAAATAGAATTATCTCAAGTAATTTTAGATAAAAATTTATAAAAATGGTGGGAATTACTTTTTTTACGGACATTAATATAGGGTTAAATAATTTTTTGTAACTGGACGTTCAAGAAGTAATTTATTTTTGCGAAAGTCCTATTAAAATTATTTGACTAAATTCAATAATAATGTAACCTAGAGAATTTCCTACAATAAAGATATTTACCCTAAACTAAAAACAAAGTCAAAATTCATATTTCATGAATTTTATCTGCTATTACAAAAGCATTGTTTTTATTCTGCATTTAAATTTAAGAATTAAAATTTAAAGAATTAAAAACGGAAAAAATAAAATACACTCACCAAATAAATGTCACGTTACCAACAGATACACCAACGCCCAGTTTTTTTGTCAATAAAATTAAAAGTCGTATGGTGTACTCATGTTTTCAGTGCGTACTTGCAAGCATCATAGTCGTGGCCCTGAAAGGCATGTTCCTACAAGTGAAAGACTTCTTCCGGTTCCTGCGGCTGTCCCACGTCGACGCGACCATTTGGATGGCGACCTTCCTCACCGTGACGATATTCGACATCGAGTACGGACTGCTAATCGGCGCTCTGTTGTGTCTGACGAATCTGCTGACTCTGTCGATGCGCCCGTACACTTGCGGCCTGGCCCTCGTGCCTGGCACCGACTTCTACTTGGACACGAAGAGATTTCAAGGAGTACGGTTTTTATTTAATCTGCATGTCGTTTGTTCCTTGAAATTTATTTCTGTCCGACAGATTATTTTGATTTGACGTTCTTCATATAGCCGAGTAGCATCAAACGTTTTAAAAACGTTAAAACGTTTACCTACTAATTAGAAAAAACGTTTTATAGACGTTTGTATAACGTCATATATGTCCGCAAAAATTTATTCCCAAATTGAGCCGAAATACATAGAATGTTTTAAAAACGTTTCTAAATCGTTTTTAAGTCGTTTGAAGACGACGTTTTAAAAACGTGTTTTGTTGTTCTTTTAAAGACATTTGTCGAACGTTTTATAAATGTTTACGAAACGTTTATAAAACGTTCTATAGTATTTATTTATATATTAATCTATTTATTTATTTATTTTTTTTATACAGTGTGCGTAAAGTAGTGCATAAAGTACTTTTACGCATTCTTACGAATTATTTGTGGACTAGTTTTAGACACTGAATCAAAAAATCATGTTCGGGACACGCGCGTATATAACTAATTATAAATTTATTATAAATTAATTAACCGATTTGAATCTTAATATTTGTCTAGACATTTGAACTCGAAATTCACGTCGTTTTGCTCTATCTGTAAGCTGTTTACGAGATATTAATAATAAATAAATAATTAAATATTACAAAACATTTCATAAACGTTTATAGAACTTTCAACAAATGTCTCTAAAAGAACGGCAAAAAACATTTTTAAAACGTCGTCTTAAAACAACTTAAAAACTATTCAGAAACATTAAAAAAACATTCTACGTATTTAGGCTCAATTTGGGAATAAATTTTTGCGGACATATGTGACGTTATATAAACGTTTATAAAACGTTTTTTCGACTTAAAAGAAAAACGTTTTAACGTTTTTTAAAAATATTTAAATATTTTGAGCGTTAGACTTTTCTACATTAGCTTTTTTCATATTTTGGTAGGAGAAAGCGGGGCATAGCGGGCCATGAGCAATGAGAACCATCGGGGCATAGTGGGCCACCCTATTACATATGTTGCATTTGGTGTGAAAAATATTTATGAACAAGTTTCATTCAAATTAAAGCATTTTGAAAGATTGTAATTATTACTTTGCAATATTACTATGTACAAAAATTATATATGGGATATTCCACACCAAGTCACCTGGTAAAAAAATTAAAATGTCCAAATTTGTGACATTACCCGTAGGAAAAAAGTCTGCAGAAAATTCTGCAGAAAATTCTGCAGGACATTCTGCAGGACATTCTGCAGGAAAGTCTGTAGAATTTTTCTGCAGGGTTTTCGCCTGCAGGGTTGCGAATTTTTACTAAACCACGCTCCTATAAATTCTGCAGAAAAGTTTGCAGAAAAGTCTGCAGGAAATTCTACAGGCAACCCTGCAGGCGAAAACCCTGCAGAAAAATTCTACAGATTTCTCTGCAGAATGTTCTGCAGAATTTTCTGCAGACTTTTTTCCTACGGGTATGTTCTATTTCGGCATCCAAAACACACTCAAAAATTTTTAGAACTTAAAGTCTAAACGATCAGGAGATAGCCAGCTTTCAATTTTCGACTTTTTTACAATTATTGAAAAAGTTATGAATTTCATGATTTTTTTACTAAAAACTGGTTGGATATAGAAAAAAATGTTCAAGGGATAATTTGTTCAAAATAGAGTGTAGAGTATGTCAGAATTTTGGCAAGTCTTAATTTGCAAATTTACATAATGTGCCATATGCGAATAAAACGTATGTACGATTTTGAGAAAGTATGCCAAGCTTTTTTTGGACTTTCAATACCTTCAAAATAAGACCAAGCAGAAGTTGGGTATCCAATTCTAACAGAAATGGTGATAATAATACTGTAGAAAAAGTAAGGAAAAACTTGCGAAATCTCAGTCATGAATTTTTTGCTTAAAATCTATAGATTGTACAAACAAATGTTAAATACATTTTTGATTCGAAATTAATTGAAGAATATCCTTGAATTTTTTGAAATCATAATAATGTGTTTAATTATATCAAAGAGTATCTTTATATTAATTTCCAGTCCATAATGACACTCTTTGATCTTAATTAAACTAAACTTAAAAACTAAAATTAAAACTTAATTAAATTAAACGGCTGGGTCAGCGGTTTATGACCCGGCCTGCGTCCCTAGAATGCCGTCTTTCTTGCAGGTATCGAGTGGAAATAATATTTCTAGAAAATATTATTTCGGCAAGGAAGAAAATTCATTTAAAATTTTAGGACAACAAAACGATTTTTTTATATAGCGTAACAATTTGTCTTGTCAGTGCTAGTGATTTTCCTTTTTCCACTTTTCAATCTTTTCTTTTTATTTCACTATTTTTGGTTGTCAATATTTTGAGTTCTTTTGGTAGATTTTTAAATAGAATAATAGCCCTTATGTAGCTATTTTTTATGCTTATTTTTTATATAGTTTTGGAATCTGGATGCTTTTGTACCTTATAGATTTTTCTGTATTTATGAATTGATCTTGTAGTTCCTAGTTATGGTATAATAATGCTTCGTAGTTAAATGTCTGCTCAATATTCATTGGATATTTGTCAAGTATAAAATTATTTTTGGAAATTATTTTTTTATTGTAAATTACATTTGTTATTTGGTTTCATGCATCTTTTGTGCTTAGATTTTTTCTAAAATCGAATTGTCTTTTGGAGAGTAAATTGCATTTACTGAAGAATTCAATTAGTCTTGTGAATTAGCTTCTCATAAAGTTTTGCTATATTTGATATTAAAGAAATTGGTCTTTAATTATTTTGAAAGTGTTTTTGAAACGAAGTTCCTTATGGCACATTATGGCGCAGGGGCTACACCGAAGAAAGTGTAATGCAACGAAAAATCGACAGACGGAGGCGGAGCTTCCGCGCTCCCCTCTCTTCACTGCGCGCTGGCTTCCCTCTCTTCACTACGCTTCTCTCTCTTACATACAGTGGCCTCCGCTGGCTCCCCTCCCTTCACTACACTTCTCTCACATACAGAGTGGCCCCTGCTGACTTCTCTCTCTTCACTACGTCTCTCTCTCGTTGTTGACAAACCGTGCAGCTTTTTTCTCGTCTCTAAAACTAACAAGTGCGTGTCTGTACCCGAGACCTACACTTTTTTTTTTATTATTTTTTTATTTTTACGTAGAATTTTGTAGCGTGGTAATAGGTCGAATAAAAAAAAACCTTTGGGTCTCGGGACCCCCCACAGGAACGTACAATATATATGATTAAATTTCTTAGTGAATGAACGGTAATATCTATATATATAGTGGCGGTAACAAGCCGAGGGAACTTCGTTCCTACCGGGGATCCCGAGACCCACACGTTTTTTTTCTTTGGTCTTATGACTTGGTATACCGTCTGCAGATTTTAGAGCATCAGGCCATAATTCACTCTCAAGATATGTGTTGAAAATGTGTTTTAGTGGGTCGCAAATATATTCATGAATTGTTGAGACTTTGGTGTTAATTCTATCAACACCTCCACTTTTGTTTTTCATACTGATTCATTATTTCCTTAACTTCTTGGTAAGTGGTTGGTTTTAAGAAAATTGTTTTATTATGGTTTGTCTTAGGTAGTTTAATATTTTCGTTTTGTGGTCTTTTAATTTTTTTGCTTAATTTTTCCCCGATAGTATCAAAGAAATTGTTAAGATTTTCAGCTATTTTCCAGAGGTTAGACATTTTTCTGCCTTCTTCAAGTATAAAATTGATGAGGTTTTTTTTGCTGTTTTTTCCTAATTTCTGATTTATTATTTTCCAAAGATTTTTTTATCGTGATTTTCTTTAACTTGATTTATTGTTTTCTGTAATGTTTTTGTGTAATTCTTGTAATTATCTTTTTTGATTTTTTCCAAATATTGCAAAATTTTCTTTTGTTTGACGTGATTTTAAGATTCCAGTTGTAATCCAGTTTTTTCTACGTATCATAGTGGGTTTATTGCTGTATTTGGGTTTTCAATTTGCGTGATATCTGACCAGGTCGTATTTTTTGCTACGTTTTGTAATTTGTTGCAATTTAGTCTTTTATTTATTTGATTTATTTTATTTCTTTTTATTTTCTTCAATGACATTATGATATGCTAATGATCATTAAATAGTGTTTTAAGTATCAGAGTTTTCTATATTATACTCACTAGGAGAGGCTCTCACCTCCGTGTCACAGGTTTGTCTGAAATTTTCACACAAGCATCTTTTCACCTTCAACAAAAATTATTCACAATCCCAGAGTCCGATGGACACTTTGAGCGAAGCAGTGCCATGCGAAAGATCTGCAACTTTATTCATTGTTCAACCTTTGATCACACCAGGAGAGGGCATGCGATATCTCCGAAACACCAATCTCTTCAAAACTTTACATGGTGTGTAATTGAGCCTAAGTATGAAGTTCGATTCCTGTAGTTTGACTCGTAGTCCTTTCTTTCTTGTACAGAGACTTTGCTACTAAACTGGAGCAGTGACTTAATACTGCTTGCTTTTCTTAAATACATCACATTATTGTGTATATGTAAATAATAATGGTGGTGAAAATAATAAATATAATCAGTATGAAATCACTTGGTCTAGTTATGAGTAGCAAAGGATCTCCAAAAAGGGTATTTAAATTTTTAGAAACTATTAATATCCGCTAAATAAAACTGTATCCTTATGGCTCATACCTTTTTCATTTTGTTAAGATTGTTATTTATTTTTGTTATATACAATATTATAGTGTATATAGTGCAAAGATAATTAATAAGCTCATATGAAGTTCATATAATTCATCTTATTAGAGAGTGTCATATGAGAATGGTGTGCAAGTCTCCGTACAAGTAAGAAAGGCCTATAAAGTCAAACTACAGTTATCGAACTTCATATTTAGGCTCAATTAAACACCATGTAAAGTTCTGAAGAGATTGGTGTTTTGGAGGTGTCACATGCCCTCTTCAGGTGTGATCAAAGGTTGAACAACGAACAAAGTTGCAGATATTTGTATGGCACTGCTTCACTCAAAATGGCCACCGGACTCTGGGACTATGAGTACTTTTTGTCAAAGGTGAAAGAAAGCTTGTGTGAAAATTTCAGACAAATCTGTGACCCAGAGGTGAAAGCCTCTCCAGTCAGTAGATTAATGAAAAAATTATCTATGCATGAACCTCTATTTTTGTTATAATCTGATGGTCTAGTTTTGTTGTTTACAGCTGGACCGTATCCATTTTTTAGTAAAATTTGCAAAAATGCACTCGTTTGGCGAGCAAGACAGCTGCAATATGTCACAAGTGCAACTTATTGTTAGATTTGACGGGAATCCAAACTCTTTAAGTTTGTTTTGCATGTCAGTCCGGCAAATCCTTCGAACCTTCGGACCAGAAGCCGAGCCCTACATCCTCTTCGCAATCGCAAATAAATTGACTGGACGAGCGGCTGATGCGTATACTGTGCGCCTTCTTATTTATTTCTCGATAGAAGCGTTCTTAACCGAAATAAATATGCAATATAGCAATGTAGAGGCGACTGACGACATCCGCGCGGAATAAAAATCCTGTATCAAAACGCTAAGGCACCAGTGGGCGACTTCGGCTGCCGGATGCAGAATCTACTAAATCAATTAGTAACTATTTACGATTCGTCCAGAACAATGGCAGATAGCGATCGAGAATTTCGAAAAAAATTTGCCGAAAAAGACGCGCTAGAGAATTTTATGTTCGAGCTTCACCCATCCTTAGACCATCAAGTCCGCAGTACTCAGCCGCTCACTCTAGCACAAGCCATAAGAATCGCCGTCGAATTCGAGTGCAAACAGAGCGCGCGACGCAAATTGTTCGCAAGCTCACGGCCACTCGAATACGAGCAAAGATTCACACCAACGCCTGCCTGACTTCCACAAATAACGACGCATGACACTTTCGATTAGCATCCGTTAAACGCAGTAAACATAATGCGCACCACGGCGACATTGCACTGCAGTTACGGCAATAGAACAAACCATGCCGAAGAGAACTGCAGGAAGAAAATTTATAAAACTTCATATTGTAATTATTGCGGAAGGCTGGGTCACACATTGTCCAACTGCTTTACTCTGCAGAACGATGTCAAGGCAGGCCGAGTACGCAGGCCCTAATGGGACAATAGAAACAACAACCAGGGCCAACGGAACAGAAAATACAACAATAACAACCACTGTAACAACAACAGCAATAATTGAGCCTATAATAACAACGATAAGGGAGACCGTAACAACGACAACAACAACAACAATCAAAACGGTGGACCAAGTCATGCAAACAATGCAGAGTCAGTCAACAAGAATAATTCAGCATATGAGAAGACTAATGATAATCACCGAACAGACGCAACGTAGCCTTTAAAGCGCAGGACGCTCGGTACTGTCCTCAGGTGCCGAGCGCTGCCAACCAGCAATAAGCCCGTCAAGCACTGAGCTCCGGCAGGTTGGTTTGAGAGTAATAAGAGCAGGCCGAAAACCACCCATAATAATTATGTCAAGCAATGAATTATATAAACAAAAAGCCGACTTTTACGTAGACACAGGTGCCGATATATCAGTAATAAAAGGAAAAAAAGGTCAACTCAAATTTAAAAGTAGGCAGGTCTCAAATCTTATCGATTGCAGGCGTCACTCCAGAGGAAAGCCTAACCATAGGTAGAGTAACTACGGTCCTAGAGGGCATCGAATGCGTCATGCATATTGTCTCCGACGACTTTCCAATAAATACGGATGGTTTGATCGGATGGGACACTTTGAGTAAATACGATGGGCAAATAAATGTCACAAGCAGATATTTACAATTAGATAGAAAAATAATCCCCTTCGTACGTGAAGAAGAAATTTGAAATTCCTGCAAGGCATAGGAAGATAATCTGTGCAAGAGTAAAAAACACCGACGCAAAAGTTGGCTGGGTATTCTGCAAAACCTTGAAAAAACTTACTGTTCGGCAATTTTGTCGCTACAAATTGCAACGGGTTTATTTACGCAGAATGCAAAAATATCTCAAACAAACCGATCGAAATTGAAATCCCGCATGTAGATTTACTTGAATGCCAGACAGCAAAACTGAGCTGCAAAAGAAACGTCGGTGAGTACGATGAAGAATTAATGGAAGTCAATATCAGGCGCTTATTTAAAGAAAATGCCGAGGAGGACGGAGAGGTGAACGAAAATGAAATCCAACATGCACGCGAAATTGTAGAGGAGTTTTCCGGTGCCTTTGGTTTTGAAGACGAGCCTCTTCATGCCACGCATCTCATAACTCTCAAGAGCGAATTAAACGACAAAAAGCCGACGAAAGCCAAGCACTACAGATATTCACCAGAAATCAGGAAACAGATGCAGGAGGAAGTGCAGAAATTAATAGACAAGGACATCATAGAACCGTTAAACTCTCAATGGGTCCTCCAACATGTGGATAGTTCCAAAACACCCAGAAGCAAATGATGAGAAAAAGTGTCGCTTATTTACGGATTTCAGGCATCTAAACGAGAACTCTGTTGGCCACAGCCGTGCGTTGCCATTCACTAGCGATATACTCGAGCGCATCGCAGAAGCAGTTTACTTTACAGTAATGGACCTAAAAAAGGTTTCTATCAAGTAAAGATGGATCCAGACTCAGCAAATTACACAAGATTTGATGTGCCAATTGGCAAGTGTGGTCAACAACACATGCGCTACAAAAGAATGGCCATGGGATTAAAAGATGCCACGGCAACCTTTACAGAAGCTATGGCTTTAGTATTCACGGGACTTCAAGGGGAAGAAGTAGAAATTTATCTAGACGATATAATAGTGCCTGCGAAAACTCTGGAAGAGCATGGCAAGCGACTCAGAAGAGTGCTACAGAGGATAATCGACGCGAACTTAACAATTGAGCCTAAAAAATGTCAATTTCTTAGGCATGAAGCCAAAGTCCTTGGACACATCTTTGGCAATGGCGAAATAAAGGCCGATCCCAAAAAATTAGAGGCAGTCCGTAATTGTCCCACGCCAACCAATGCAAAAAAGATCAAACAATGGCTAGGCTTTACGAGGTATTACAGGCGATTTATAAAACACTATGGGCAAATCACTAGGCAACTATCAGAGCTTCTACGTAAAGGAGAGAAATTTGCATGGGGCGTATAACAAGAGGCATCATTTCAGAAGCTTAAAGAATTTTTATGCAACGAGCCGGTATTTGCTGCTCCATTGCTATCCGAGCCGTTCAACGTAACCACCGATGCCGCGGATTACACGCTCGACGCTGTGCTGAGTCAAGGCGAAACTGACAAAGATAGGCCCTGCGCCTATGCCTCGAGGTATCTTCGAGGGAGCAAACTTCGGTACCCCATCTACGACAAGGAAGTTCTTGCAATTGTTTTTGCAAAAAAGCAATTCCACCATTATTTATACGGAAAAAAATTCACGATCGTGACAGACCATGAACCATTCAGGCACTTTCATACAAGTAAACATCCCGACTTCGCTGTTATGGAATCCAGTCATTGCAGAGGGAGAGGAAAATCCCGAAAGGACCCGTGCAGAATTGGCGAAGAACGGCCGCCTGCCAAACTCCTCGTCACACGAGCCACTCGTATAAAAACTGCAAGAGAGTCACAAAAAGTAATGATGATGAACAACAATTCGGACAGTACCGGAGTTGCGAAAAAGAAAAAGCGGAAATCTAAGAGAAACAAATGGCAGAATGGAATTATCAGGAAGCGTACAAGACAGACTCCTAGACGTATAATAACTGTTCCCAAAGAGATCATAGTCGAGAACCTTGTTCCTAATATTCAAACAAGTCCCATCATTAGCAACGCCAAAATGGATGAAAAATTAGCATACATTGTAACCGGCGATTTCCCGGGTGCGGAAATCGACCGAATTACAAATAAGTTATTTTGAAACATTTTTTTGTAAAGAAGATTTTTGAAATATCTTTTTTTTAAATGGAACTTTGATTTAACAGAATAAGATTTATGCGAGAATGTATTACCCGCCGGATAGCGGGAGAGTAAGTTTCTGGATGAGGAGAGGCCAATGAATGATCACACGTTATTTGAATAAAACAATAAATACAAATTTATTTTGTGTTTGCTTGTGTATGATTTTACTTACAAAAAAAAGCAGATAAGGTGTGTATGTGTGTGTTCGAGTCCGCGAGGCAATGCGTGGCACGCTTGCCTAAATATCCGCGCGCGGCACTTAGTTTGTTTGCGAGATACTTCTTGCTCTGCCGCTGCCGTTGCCGCTTCCGCTGCCGTTGACGCTGCCGCTGCCGCCCGGGATGATCTGGCCTCAGGTGCTTCTGTGGTTGTCGCGGCGCGGGAGTGCCCCAACGCAGGCTCGACGCGACAATTGTACTTAACGGCCACAATGTCGTCCACGAGTTTCACGCTCGCTTTGTAGCGTGAAACTCGCGGGATAAAAAAAAGAAAATGAACTTTATCGCGGCACTAGTTTTTCTCCCGCGACCGAAGTCCACGGCGACTCAATTAAATTCAACGCGAATTATATTTGACGCGGAAAGGAAAAAAATATATCGAATAATTAACAGTTTGAAAAACGGTGATTTTATTTCTCGAGCACCTACCGGCTAAAGCTGCTGACCGAGAGAGACGCCGGCCGAAGGATCTCTTTGCGACGCCTAGCCGGGAGGTCCTCGTGACCTCCTTACGCGTCGCTAATTGGTGCGCCCTTTAGCACGCGTTTATGGC
>JAXIUT010051609.1:0-10849 GCA_035586675.1 Eurytoma californica | reverse complement strand
CTCTCTCGCTCGCGCTCTCTCTCTCTCTCTCTCTCTCTCTCTCTCTCTCTCTCTCTCTCTCTCTCTCTCTCTCTCTCACCTCGGCCCACTTTTTATGAAATACGAAATAAATTCATCTCACTGAAACGTATTGCATCGCGAAGATATTTATTAAAAATAATTAAAGAAGAAATGAGGATGCCAAAAGATTCTGGATCTTGATACTCTGGTCATGCCATTCGCCGGTTAACTTGCCGAATTGGTAATTGATGCGGATGACTATGAAAGGAAAGAATTAAAAATGAGAATGAAATACAACGGAATATAGATAGAGGTATACTAAAATGACGGTTTCATTTGACTTGACAGTGAACAGCCAACCACCCAGGAATAGTAAATTTCAAAAGAAGGCATACTCTTTGGTATTGGAACAAAATTTTGGAAGAAAATTCTTTTAATGACTATCCATAGGATTTCTTCTTCATCCAACATCGCATACCCAGCTCCCGTTAAACTTGTTCACGAATTGGATATCCAAATAGCTAGACAGTATTAATGTGATATTTATTTTGTTGCACATTGCATAATATATGAAAATATATCAAATGTCAGATTAAAAATAATAAAAAGAAAAAAATTTACTATATACATTGTCAAATCAAAGTGAAATGTTTTCCATCCAAATAGACTGTTTATTTAATAGCTTACAACGCTAATTTTGATCTCGACTCTGCTTTTGGAAAATCGTGAGCTTCTATCAACAGGTTAAGCACCGTATAATGCAATTACGCGTGGGCTTTCAAAATCAATTAACCGAACCATCGGAGTCACATAGAAAATTCACCCTCCAGCCCCGCTGTTCTCGTTTTTTCCCCCTCCTGAAAATATAAAGCGCGGCCCGGTGCGCCAGCAGTATAACGAGAGGCAGGAAGTTACAAAACGCGCAGACGGGCTCTCGAGCACTTTTGAGAATCCGCTCGATATCGTGCAGTGACGTCGATCGTCGAGGCCCTTCAGCCAAATCGAACGGCGCGCGGCGTGCACGCCGCTTCGAGTGCCTCATAAAATCGCGCGCGCACGCGCCTGTTTTGACAGTAATTACTCCGCTCTGGCGGCATTGTACCGAGCGGGGATATGACGCGATGAGCTACCTCCCAGAGGAACATTTCGATGATTTTCGATTTTCCGCGCAGCGGCGGAATTCGACAAGCCACCCCCGCATTTCCGGAGCAATATCGGACAAACGTTACGAGGATACATCATTGCTTTTTTTGTTCGCCTGCTGCGATACGGTTTATTTTGTGGATCAATGATTTTTTTTCCTGTTTTGTAAATACAGAGGATACGTTATAAACAATTTTGAGAGTCGCTGATTAAATCGTTTTTTATTTCCAGCGAATTTTATGTTCATGTAATTCTAATATTAATATATACATTCATAGATACATTTGTTTTGTGTTCTACACCACTGTAAAATAAACAAATAATTTAATCTATTCTAATGATTTACTTGTAGTAGATATTTTAAATTTTCAATTTATATTTAATTATTGCCCATAACGCAGAAAAAGAGCAGGAAGGTGAATAAAAAGAAGAAGAAGAAGAAGAAGAAGAAGAAGAAGAAGAAGAAGAAGAAGAAGAAGAAGAAGAAGTGGAAGACAAAAAAAGAAGAAGCCGTGCAGGTAATTCGAGTTAATACTGAAGACAATAAATCAATTTTTAGAAACGTAGATAGAATGGAAATATGTAATAAATAGAATTAGTACACTAAATCATGAATAATAGTTTTGTAACTATGTAATTGATTGCTATTCAAATAACATTTGCACAAATGCATTATCTTCAACATTCCAGTAACAAAAGTTTTGGTATTATTCAATAGTTTCCAAATATTACAGAGTTGTTTTCAGTCCTCAACCGTATCGTTTGAGTAACTGATGGTTTAAATTGTTTTCATCGTAATGACATCTGTTAAATTCGACGAGATGTGCCACTTGAAAGGACTAAATTAAATTGAATCAATTTAATCCATTTAAATTTATGCGCAAAAACATGTAAACGCGAGAGCCGATATTGTCGCGCCTCTAATTACGGATAAAGAATTTCTTCATCCTGCCTGCTCAGAGGAACATTTTCATTGTCCATCGCGGTAAATTGAAACGGCCTTTAGAAGATCAATGGAGAACCTCGCAAAAAGATTTCGAGGGAGCTTCATTACCCTTTGTCCGATTGGTGAAAGACGCTCGGTACAATGGTCCTGCTTGTTAAGTTCGTTAGAATCATCCGAATGGTTGGATCTTATCACTCAAAAAATAAATTCACAGCGGACTGAAACTAAGGTTAAAAGAAAACAACTTTTTTTAATCAGAGAATTTTCCTCGTTAAATTTACGATACACATTCAACAAAGAATTCATTTCGATCCTTATTTTTCATTTATGCTACGCTGCAGTAAATTAATAAATGATTAAGAGGAACGTTGCATAAATCTAAATACATTAATTTACTGCCTGCCCGTTAAGACGAAGTAAAAAATATTGAAGAATATCTTGGCGAAGCAAATGAGTTGATTAGGCTGGAATTAATAAGAGAATTCCAGCTAGCTAAAATAATGCTAAAGGAAAATAATTATGTTTTCAATATAAATAAGAAAACGAAAAAAAAATTGGGTCAAGGCGGACGATTAAAAGTTCAGCGAAGGGCGGAGTGCGTACATTTGGTGGAAGAGCGACGGATTTAAAAAAAAAAGGGGCGGCGGGAACGAATCCGAAAGAGTAAGGTCTTGATGCAGTGAGTCGAGATTGGATTTTCCACGATAGCAATTAGCAAGCCTTTCCAGTCACTGGAACGTTCATCATCGCCGTAGAAGGTTAAAGCTAAGTGCGAAAACGAGCAAGAGAGCAAGAAGGATGATTAAAGCCGAAAGGGAGAGCCGCGATTTCTCCGCATTTATTTGCCCGACGCTAAAATCCGCTCATAATAACCCGGAGAAGATTTATCTTGCTCTTCAAGACAATTCAAGGTACTCCGGTTATTCCAATACTTTATTAAATACGAAATATTAAAACCTTCCGTTCGTTCGAATAAAATTTTAATTAACGTTGTTAGCTGTTTGAAAAAGTTTATTACTTCTTTTTCTCATCGGAAAAGCAGATTGATCCTGCTTATTTCTCATCAATTTTATTTCAATCATTATAACTTTTTAATGTAATAAATGGATGTACGAAAGGATGATGCCTAAGTCGTTTCTAATGAAATTGTAAGAATAATTTATAAAATTTATGTTTTGACGTTTGAAAATATCTTTACTGGAATTAAAAGTTTAGTCTATAGTCTTTCTTTTAAAACGAATTATTGTCTTTAAATTAATCTTAAAAAAGGTAGATTGGATTATTTCAGACATGGAAGGATTACCGTTTCATGACAGCAGATTCAATTATTGCCAATAACATAGAAGAAGAAGAAAAAGAAAAAGACGTAGAAAAAGGAGAAGAAGAATAACAGAGAGGAAGAAGAAGAAGATAGAAGAAGAACAAGAAGAGGATAGAACAAGAGGAAGTAGAAGAACAAGAAGAAGAAGACACAGAAGAAGAAGACATAGAAGAAGAAAACATAGAAGAAGAAGAAGAAGAAGAAGAAGACAGAGACGAAGAAGAAGAATAAGGAAAAGGAGAAAAAGAAAAAAGATTTTAGTTAATTTTTGTGTTTAGAACATATTGGTACCGGTATGCGATTGAAAGGTGAAAGTATTTTTAAAGCAAACCGTATCATTTTTTGTAATGCAACTCGAAAAAATTAAAAAAAGATGGATGTATTTTGCAATCATCTGCGCTATTATATGTCATATCAATATAACTATTATACTTTATGGTAACAGATACAATCCTATTCTGTGGTGTAAAACCTAAGATGATGCGACGTAAATTCGACACAGTCAAAACTTTTTTTAGTACTCTTCTTTCTCTCGATATTCGCCTGATTCATCGTTTAGCGCACATCAGTCGTCATTCCTATCTCACCGACAGCCGCGACAAGAAAAGTCCGGAATTCCGATAAAGAGCGCACCCGGTGTCGGCTAAATAAGTAAAAAGCCTTTTACGGGCCGCCCACCCTCACCCCCTGCCCCCGGGGAGCATCGACAAGCGCCGGGGCTCGCGTGACCGATGAGCCGGCGGCGCGGGGCTAATGGTCCCGGGGCAAAAGTCGAGGCGAGACGCAAGTGGATTCGCCGGCCAAATCGATGCGGCCGCTCCGCCTAATTAGTTGATGGCCCGAGGTGTGGCATCGTCCGTCACTCGCGCGAATCCCGGGCTAACGTGTCCACCGCGGCGCTGCCACCGACATCATATGACTAACTTCGTATAATTTGGCGAACCCTTTGCGTGCCGACGGGAATCTCGTCCGGCCTTTCGTTTGCTTTAGCACTTTTAGCTCGGTCGCTTGATGGACTGATATTAGGAACGAGGCGTTGAAATGTTTTCAATTAAGGCTTCAAAAGAGTTCTTGAAGAAAGGTTCCTTTTTATCGAATTCTTCGGCTCGAACTTCTGGTCCCTTCTGCAACTCCTTTATCATGGTTGAGCGATTTAGAGGAATGAAAAAATGTATTGATATTGAGTTGTTACAAGTATGTGTATGTTTTCGAGTTATACTTATAAAGAGAGAATTAACATTGGGTATGAAAATATTTTTCCAAAAGATAAAATACAAAAATAATAGACACGCTTTATATTCTCTAATTTTCAAACGTGTGTAAGATGAAAAAACAATAAAAAAATTTTACACAAACTTTAAACAAAATTTACACAAAATTTTTTATTCTGTTCGTTTCTTTTTAAGAAGAAATACAGAATACGTGTAAGAATATTACGCAATTTCTGTGATATTTTTTATGGTGATACACAACAATTAGATTTAAAAGTTTCGTAGAACTGCTGTTTGCAACATTTATTACCCACATGTATCAGAAGCATTTAAATTATACGAATCTACGTAGTACAAAACGTATGAAAAAATATGAAATTAAGTATTAACATATTCATGCACATTGTACAATACCGCACGACAAAACTGGTATCTGAAGCAATAAACAAAAAGGCCAATCTGAAATCTACACCGCTTCTCCTTTCTTACGATATTTCGTAGATAAGTAGCGGCGAATTTACATGCGGGCACGTACAGTCGGCCGAGTAAAACAGGGGCTCGCATAAATAAGCGCGGGGGCGGCGGCGAGCAGGTGCGCGGCTCAGCGCATGGAAATGTCCCATTGGAGGTGGCTTTGAGCGAGATATCCGGGAAAATTTTGCGAAGAGTACCCTACTAACTTTGGCAACTTTGGCCGGGCGAGCATGCACTGGTCACTTCGGTCTTGCGGCGGGCGTCGACGGTAGTGCGTTCAACGCGAAAATAGTTTCACGCGCAACTGTAGCCGAAGGGAATCGAAGCGCTCGTTAATTGCCGCTCTATTTGCATATTAAGCTTAGGCAGTAACTTGTGCGGGAAAAATATCGACTGCCTACAGTGATAGGCTTAGTCCTACTGACATCAACTACTGCGACGTTTTTGTATACAAGCATGTAGTTTCCGTTTATTTAAAGTGGGTTATTAGAAAAAATAGTTTACTTCATTATCACTTTTCTAAGCGAACGTAAAATTTATTAGATTTTATACACAATAAAATTTATTAAAGTTTAACATAAAAATCAAAACGTTAAAAAAATCTTAACATTTTATAAAATGTCTTCAACGTATACATATTACTTCATTAAAAAAATAACGTAAGATAATTTATTATAACTCACATCAAAGAAATTACAATAATTTTAGGAAAAGTTGGTTTTTCTATAACAATTTGTGAAATAATTTCTAAAACAATGGAATTTAAAAAGGAAACATTATTTAAAGAATTTTCAAAGTTTTCTGCATTACATTAATATTATTCATTATTTCACAAGAGTATCAATTTAATTTTAAACTATTCCATGACAATTATTTAATTAGTTACATCGTCAAGTGAAATTAATTAATTTACAAAACATTTCTGACGTAATATTCGAAAATGTTTTAATTGCATTACATAACTTTTGATGACCTTTGCAAATGGCAGTTAAATGCAACGTTGCGAAAAGCTGTTTAACCGAAAACCACAGACGGTATTAAGTTTATACCCGCGTATTGCTTCGAATAAATCTATTTTGTTATAATTACTTATATAACAGATTACGCTTATAAATATTAATAGTCATAGATTAAAACTGTAAATTTATGTTATTGTAGACCATTTAAAACAGAAATGCCCTTTTAATAGACACGAAATGTTCACTTCTAAAATATAAAAAAAAAGTAGTGCACAGGTTTGAAGTGGCGCCAGTAGAATACCATAAGTACAGTCAGACATTCGTTTGCATTTGCATGTTTCACGTCAAACTCTTTACTTTAAAATTTTTTATGATTTACGTAAAGCAGATGGTTTTTTTCACGATTTATTTGAGAAACGACATTGAAAAATATACCTACATTCAACAACTTTTATTATTATTGATTATATATATATTATATACTGTACAATGTGGAACTAATTTTAATAAAAATATCGTTATTAAGACATACCATCAAAATAATTTAAATAAATTGTGATAAATAATAAAAATAAAATACTCTTCTGTGCTTTTTTATAACACGCGAAACATTAAAAAAATATATTTCATTCCCATAAATAAAGCGGTAATAATAAATCAAATGTAAATAAGCTAGTGAATCTCAACAATCCGCATAAACTAGCACTTTGAAAAATTGACAGTTTCGATTCACCCGGCTCAGATTGAAAATGAGAAACTCCCGGAAAACTTTTAAGCAGAGAATGAAAGCTCAGCGCAAAAAAAAAGGAGAATAACCAAACACACCGAGGGGGCGGGACTAGAGAATGGCAGGGTCGAGAGAAAGAAGTAGGTCTTGTATTTGTGAGAAAAATATATAAAGAAACGTAGCTAGCCTAAGGCGAGGAGTATTTCAATTTTGATCGAGGAAAAGTCGGGGGACTCTTCCTCCGCCTCGCTCGCCTCCGAGATAATCCGCCCCCTCGGCGTGTTAAGCGAGAGAGTTTGATCGCTTTCCTCGGGACGGAGCCCGGGAAATCGAAGTCGGCTGCACTTCTCTCGCCTGTCCCCGTCCAATTGGGTTATGTAAGTTGGCGGGGGCGCGCGAGGACACCGCGCGTCAGCCCCCGCGGCCCGGGCGCGCCGTTTCGTTTTACGAGGCCGGCGCGGGGGGCACGGCCACCGCGGAAATATTTAACTGGCGCTAAGCGCGACTCTCGGCTACCTATATACGCGTATTTCGAATTAATGCCCCAAGCGCGACGAAAGAGTCGGACAAATCCCAACCGCGTTTAATCTTTGATTTAGACTTCGCGTTGTATTCCGATCACATTGACGACCATTTGCTCGGGCTTTTTTTTATCAATTATTTCGTGCTTTATTCTTGGGCGATTTTTATTTTCGATATTAATGCCCATCAAAATAAATTTAATATGTTGCGATGCGTTTGGGGCTGGTGTTTAATCAGGAATTTTTATTTCATTTGAGTTTTTAAAATAATTATTTGGTTTTCATAAAATCTATCGGACGGTATCTTTTCGTGCAAAAAAATTTCAATATTACGTATTTACAAAATTACAATAACATTTGTAGTATTTACTTACGCGAAATGGAGCGAAATATTAATCCAACTCACATTAAATAAAACAAAAGAAATCTTTTATTCATTTATTCATTTAAAATTTATACAAACATCATGATAAATTAAACCATAAATAACAAACAAATATCATTTATTTATAATCTAAATAATAAATAACAAAAAAAAATCATTTATTTGTGTATTTAAAATTCGTATAACGCATTAAAGTCGCATAGACCAATGCAATAAATCTTAACCGATCTGTGGAATTCCGTTAGGAAAGAAATTCAATTGAAGCGATATGATTGCGTATCGAATTTTTGGTACATGCGAAATACCCAACGTGCGGGGCGTTGTGCAGGTCGCAAAGTGCATTATCCGACCACGAGGCATTGTCGTCGCGCAGCAAGCCTCCGGGTGCTTTAATGCGCTTTGGTGGACGAAGTAAATAACAATAATCGCGATTTCAAATTTCACTGCAATTACTCACCGAATTCACTCTCTCTTTTCTATCTCGCCCTCGTAATAGACTCGATTTTAATAAATTTAAACGATCCGATTAACTTTAACATTGATGCTGTTTAAAATGCCGGCATAAGTAATCAAGATTCATTGTATATTCTGTAATACGTTAATAAGCTTTCGAAACTCGTGATTTATACATTAATTATAATACTATCCCCTTTAATAAATGCAGTTATACCCATACAGTTATATCTTATACGTGAATGAGAATCAAGTAAAGCAAAATTAATTAATTTTACAAATAATACAATTTACTTAAAGATATGACCTTTAGGTTACGAATTGATGTCATACTTTAAGGAATATTTTGTTATGCTAAAATACGAAAAAAAATAATATTAAAATAAAAATAATAGGGCCTAAACACTCAAATAAACTAACGAATTTATAAGATCAAAATTCTGTATTTTCTTTTTCGATAATAACTTATTCTTTATGAGACGTAGAAATTTCATCAAAAATAAAATCATAATGGCAAAAAAGGCGTTAAATTATTTTTTGTTCAAAAGTTAAGGGTATTATTTGAACATGAGTATTAATAACAACTAAAAAGGTCAAAAGAACTACCACACTTTCAGTCAATTCTTTTAAATACTGGCTATCAAATTTGCTAACCTTTGAACAGCAAAAGATTCTTTGTCGTACAGGACAACATGAGTTATTGTCCAAAAAGGAAAATTTTGATCTGCTAATGAAAATAAATCTTTTCAGGCCCGTGGCTTTAAAAATTGCTTTTACAAAACAGTCCCTAAAGTTTCGCGAAGAATTCATGACCCAAAGGTCACGACCTCTTAAAGTCAATAAAGTTACCATTATTTTCCACAAAATCAACTTCAGAATAAAATAAAATAAAAAAAAATTGTTCCAATATTTAATTGTACTTTAAAGAGGAGGATTTGAAAAGCGCGGACGCCGGTCAAAGCTCGCCTAATAAAAATTTCACCGCGCGCCCATTCTCCTCGCTCCCCCTCAGCGCGGCAGTAACTCTTGGTCAAGCTCCCGGAGCAACAACCCCTTGCTCGCGATTTATTTCCCCGAGTAAACTTTAAGACGATTCCCCGTCCGCGCGGACGCGGCTCGGCTTTAAATCAGAGAAAATGAAATCTTAGCGTAGCTTTAGCCTCGGCGAGCTGAAATTCAAGCCGCCGGGTCAAGCGCTAATCGCATTGTAACGGCTCGATTCTTTTGCGCGCACCCACCGGCGACGGCTTTGAAGTCCATTGTGTTCCCGGAGCGTGTAATCCTCGCCGCTCTCGGACCTGGGCAATATTCGCCCACCCCTCCCCCTCTGACCCTCTCTCCCCATCAACTAATTTAGGATTCACAAAAGCTCCATTTCCCGGGTTATGCGCTTGCTCCCTTTCCCAGCCGCCGGTCACCTAATTAATTTCACGGAGGCATCCGCGAGGAGTCCCGGCTCGCAAAAGTACAGAATGCACGCGCGCGCGCGAAAGCGCTCGCTCGGCACGGATGGAAGGCCGGACAATGGGGCTTGATGCCAGAGCCTCGACACGCTCGTTGGGCGCAAAAAGCGAATTATTGCGCTAATCAGAGCCCAGTGTTTGCTTTTGCCCCGTCGTTTGCTAATCAAACTGCCCGATATTGGACCGGGATGTTAATGCTGATTTGGGCAATATTTACTGGGCGAATTAAGGGGCGTTTAAAGTTATAGATGTTCAAGTTTTTCAATTACGGATGTATTTGAGGTCTTAAAAAATGCAATTTGAGAAAATTAAAAGAATTGTTTCTTACATTACCATGTTAATCAGACCCCTGTTTTAATTTGAGTTTGAAGAAAGGTTACTCGATTTTATTGGATTACTTCATTTAATACGATTACTTCAGGAAGTGTATAAAATGATATTGAAGCTATAATTTTAGCAATATTTAAAAAAGCAGGTGACAAAATTCTAGTTTGAGGGAAGAACGCACCTGATCTATATCCACTTGATAGAACTTCAGATCTATCCATATGGAAATGCCAAGAAGAGTTTCAAAAGTATGAAGACAATATGGTAATTCCTTTGTCAGTCATCACCATCATGATTCTAGGATTTAATCTTTAAAGGCAGACATTTGTTGCTATTAAAATTAGTATTAATTTTAAGTTTATTCAAGTAGATTTTTAGAATGGAATATTTGCAAAATCCTTTTTTCATCGGGTACAATAAAACTGCAATTTTAAGAAAAAAAAATGGAAGATATGAAGTGGGTGTATAATAAAAGAATGTTTTCGAAGAGTCCCGATTTTTTATAGCTGCAGAACAAAATGTTATGATCCCTATTGTACTGCTATGCGCCTGTCAAAAGGCAAGGATTTCAAAGTTACATCAATTTTATGAGCTATAAACTCTTAATAATAAAAGAGCGAAACGAAGATAGATAGTTACTGGTTACAGAAGAATTTGTCTAGCCATTTTATAAGTAAGGATCATAAAGATAGGTTTTAAAAAATGTTTAAAATTTTAAACAGTACTTACAAAGGTGGTCATTCCTATACATGTCATAAAGCAGATATAATGTTGTAGATTATTATTTTTATAAAACAAATTGTAACATTTTGCTTCCTTCTTGAAGAAGCTTTGTAATTTGTAATAGTGATTTTTGAAGTTTTTGTAAAAACATATTATAAATGTTTTTTGAGGTGTTTGGAAGCGAAACACAGTATTT
>JAXIUT010051598.1:0-10849 GCA_035586675.1 Eurytoma californica | reverse complement strand
ACGTTTTGGCATGAGATTTTAAATGAGATCTTACCTGAGAATTCACCTGAGATCTCACCTGACTTTTTTCAGTAGGGGTGTTACCCCTGTGGCTTCATGCACTGTTCGGAGGAAGTGTAAAGTGCTCCACTGTCGAGTGCAGGGGCACTAACTAGCTATTGGCAGCTTTCCTGATGAAAACCGTGTAGTTGCGTATGATTGGGCGAGCTTAGTGAATTTCGGCACAATGTTTGACCGTTTTATTATACAGCTCGTATAATTCCTTAATGGCTATCTATTTTATCGTCATAATCGTCAGAATAAGCCTGGAGGGGGCGTAGGTGTGTATATTCGGGATTCTTTCAGGACCTCTGTTCTGTGTGTCTCTAATCCAGTATATCGTGATAAACCAAAGCCCGAGTATAGTTCTCTCGCTAATTTATGGCCAATTTAGTTTGCTCCTCGGGGTGATATACTGCCCGCCTTCCTCGTCTTATCGCATTTTTTAACAGGATTGCGGAATTTGCGCCGCGGCATAAATACGTAATAATTACAGGTGACTTCAATATAAATCTAGCGACCCATAATCCGCACGCCACTTTCCTAAGATCCTATGTTGAGAAGCTTGCTCTCGAGGTTGTGCCCTCTCCGCCAGCGCATCACATGGTTACACTGACAGGGATATAACACACTTGGATCGACCACTTTTATATTCATGACCTTAGCAAGGTGATAGAGTTTCAGAAAACTGATGCACCGTTTGTTGCCGGACATGACCTCACGCAGATCAGGGTAGATGTCAGCAGAGCACCAAAAAGTACAAAAGTTATCAAGACTCGTTCTTTAGATAAGATTGATATCAATCAATTCAATTCGAAGCTCTCTACCGCCCTGAATGCGAATTCATCAGGCCTCTGTTCTGCTAATAACCAAGCCAAGGATCTCACTAACACTATTATCTCTGTCTTCGATTCCGTCGCACCTCTTAAGTCTATCACGATTGTCCCCAAGCGTCGCCCCTGGGTCCAACGAAATCAGGGTCCTGCTGAAGAAGAGGGACAAAGCGTATAGACGAGCCATTAGGTCATGCAACGTAAGAGATATTTTGTTATATCGGGAACTTCGCTCATACGCCTCAAATCTTGTCGACACTGCGAAGAACAAACACTATCGGTCTCGCCTGGAAACTTCTGTCAGTCAGGCTGCCAAATGGAAGGAGCTGCTTAAGATGGGGATTCAATCTGAAGATAAGCTCTCGCCCGTCATCCATTTCCCGGCTGCTGATCTCAACGAGCATTACGCTTCAGTTTCGAACAATGGACCACCCCTTTCCGCCAACAACCTCGACATCATACTTGGTACTGACTCGGGTTTTCACAGTCAATCGTCCGCTCCTGTTTTCAATCTTAGCCCGGTCAGTGAAGATTACATTGGAAAGCTGCTCTCTGGTAAGAGCTCAAGTGCCTCAGGAGTTGACGGTCTCTCAGGATGCATGCTTGCTCTCGCGGTATCAGCAGTCACCCCACATCTCACTGCATTAATCAACAGGTGTATCTCCGAAGCTATTTTTCCGTGTTTATGGAAGGAAGCGCTACTGCATCCTCTCGCCAAAGCGTCGAAGATCGAGTCCATGTCTGATACTCGACCCATAGCACTGCTCCCCGCCCTGTCGAAGATATTTGAAAGAGTTATCTTCGATCAACTCGACTTTCTTGCAGGAAAATAATCTTTTAGATCAGCGACAAGCAGGCTTTAGAAAAGGGAACAGTACTCAAGCTGCGCAGGTTGATGTCCTTGATAACGTCCGTCGAGCTATAGATAAAAGGATGATATCCTTCTTGCTCTTCTTCGACTTCTCCAAGGCGTTTGATACTGTGCCACATGCTCGACTTCTCGCTAAGCTACGAGCTTTGAACTGCTCTGAGGAATTTATAAGGCTCCTGTTTGATTGCCTATCTACTCGGAAGCAGGCTGTCATCGACAACGAATGCAACATCACTGACTGGATTTTCATTAATACTGGTGTACCGTAGGGTAGTGTGCTCGGACCGCTCCTTTTCTCAATCTACATCAATGACCTGCCCAGTGTACTAAAACACTGCCTCTACATGATCTACGCGGATGACACACAGATATACCTCTCTGTGCTACCGATAAAGATTGCTCGTGGAATGCAGCTAATTTCAGAGGACTTGACTTGACTGGCCAAAGAGTAATGGCCTGAATCTTAATGTTAAAAAGATCAAGATTATCATCCTAGACAGTCTTAGCTACACATCCAGCCTCGATCTTGTAAATCTACCAAAGGTTATTCTAGGCGGTGTTCCGCTCGCTTATGAGTTCCAAGCTAAGTCTCTCGGTCTCACCATTACGCCATTGCTTAGTTGGGCAACGCACATTGAAGGCATAATTAGAAGCGCCTACTTCGCCCTCGGTAATCTGCGCTTTCATCGGCGATCTTTATTTCAGAGATTGAGAAAGGAGTTGCCTGAGAGTCTGGTTCTCTCACGTCTAGATTATATGTACGTTGCATATAATGCCACTGATAAAACAAGGAATAAAGACTTGCAGGTGCTTCAAAATGCCTGTGTTCGCTTTGTTATAGCCAACATAGACAGATACGAGCACGTCACCCCTCATAGGTTGTCTTTGGGTTGGCTCTCGGTCAAACGTAGGAGAGAGCTTTTCGTTGGAGTCTTGGCGTATAATATATTAGCAAGGCAGAGCCCTGAATATTTGTATCGTCATTTTGTGCGACTAAACATCGATATTGAGGTTCGCTCCACGAGGCTTCCTCCGCGCACGCTTCAACATGCGTCTGTTCGAACTGAAGCCCTTAGGGCTCCTTTGTCTACACAGCAACCAGCCTGATCAACTCTCTACCTCCGACATCTTTCAATTTAGAAAATGCTAACTCATTTAGGAATAGCCTGTACAACATCCTACTTGAGAGGGATAGATCAGACTGGCTGCAAAGGAGTATGACCTAAGCGTGTTCTCTTGTTATTATTTAAATATTAACGATATAAACCCCGAGCTGCTTGGTCAGTCTTCTGCTGTCTGTATGCCATATCGGAAAATATTTATCAACGAGTAGCTACCCCACGATAAATTTCAACTTTTTAAAACTTTAAACCCTATAGCACAGGGGCTAGGTTTTAAATATGTCTGGCGGCAAATTTCTGACCAGGCGTAAGTGAGAGGCGCATGTATTTGCATCTGCTTCCGATTTGCATGTCATTCATACAGCGAGTCAGACCGTTCCCACTAAAAGACGGCCAACAACACACGTACGTATCGCTGACAGTAACGCGACGAACGATACGACACGTGACAGTCTGAGAACAGGTTCGACAAGCAATTTGGTAGCTCCATCCTGACGAGGTACGCCTAGGGAAGGTTGACCGAGGGTAGGGAATTCTTTCAAGGCGGGGTTCCTGAATGTGAACTCGATCATGTCCATGGTTGGGTCCAGCTGAACGACAACATCATTAAAATCAGGGGTTACTCAGCAATTAGGCAAGATAAAAATGTAAATGAGTAAACGAGTATAAAGTTAATGTACTGGCAAGCTCTAGTTGGAGTTATTTATAGCCCCCCTGCTATAGCCATGCAAAAATGCACCGATTTATTTGATGTAGTGCGGGATCTATGCAATGACTATAGCCACAAAATTTTCATTGGCGATTTTAATGCGAACTTCATGCGTGAATCAGGGGCAGATGTTAAAACCATCAAACGTCTGTCTGAAGAATTGTCTCTACAACTGATCCGTCATGGACCCACGGATCAAACTCTAACATCCCACCCATGGATTGACTTAATACTGTCAGACGAAAACGACACAATCATAGACTTTGAAAATGAATGGCTGTCTAGTTTCGGCAAGCAGTATATCATCGACGTCTCTATAGACGTTTTTCCTCCCAGTCTGGTTAAAGTGTCATTCTCCTTTCGAGGTTACAAAAGTATAGACTCCGGCTCTCTTGTAGATATGCTATATCGTTGTGACTGGTCAGCCATGAATTCCATAGAATCCGATTTGGAAGGAGCTTTGAAAAATCTCAATGAAAATCTTAAAGAAGCAATTAATGATTTAGCACCTACAAAGACTGTTTGTCCCAATAAAAAGTATGCTCCTTGGTTTGGGCCAGAGCTGAAGCAGTTCATTAACAAGCAGAATGCTATGCACAGGCGTTAGAAGCGCACTGGACGTGCAGAGTTTCTTAATGAGTTTCTTCGTCTCAGCAACTAGGTCGACGTGCGCTCTGCTCAAGAGCGTAACTCCTTCATAATCCATTACATTTCGGAAACTCTTGATGATAAAAAAAAACGTTTAGAAGGAAATGCGTAACCTTGGCCTCTTGCCTAAGCGCAAAGAGGAGTTTCATGGTTTCACGCCGGGTGAACTGAATGATCACTTCGCAGGTCTAAAGTGGTGTTGTCGAGATCCCCCAAGAGGTGGTCATAAAGGCTCCAATCATTGGCGACTTCATATTAAAAATTTTGAACTTCTCTTTCGCCAAGGGAATTTTTCTAGGTATCTGGAAGCAGGCACAGCTTAGCACTGAAGAAAAAAAGCGCTCCCTCTACTGTTACAGAATTCCGTCCAATAGCGCTTCTCTGCTTCCTTTCGAAGGTACTCGAAAAGATTGCCTACTTCCAAATCACGGAGTATCTAAACAAAAATAAAATACTAGATCCCTTCCAGACCGGTTTCAGAAAACACCACAGTTCGCAGACTGCGTTAATAAAATTGACCGACGACATACGTATGGCCACTGACAAAAAGAAAGTGACACTCTTATTTCCTTTCGATTTCAGTAAAGCTTTCGACAACCATCTCGCCTACAAAGCTATTGTTTAAGCTTCAGCAGTTAGTGTGCTCAAAGATGGCTCTCCTGTAAATAAAATCATACTTACAAGGTCGCACTCAGATGGTTATTTCCAATAAAAGCGGATGCTCGGAATGATTGGAAACAAATCTGGGTATTCCACAGGGTTCTGTTCTGGGGCCCCTGCTGTTTAGCTTATACGTCAATGATCTACAGGACCACCTTGACAGCTACGCGGTCAAACATATTTTCTACGCAGACGACCTCCAAATTTACCTGCACACCACCAAGGACAGATTTGAAGAGGGCTTGACTCGATTAACTGAAGCGGCACACTTGATTTCTGAGTACACCGGGAGCTCCGGTCTGTATCTTAACTCTAGCAATCTTATTTGGCTCGAGAAAGAATATTAATGATATTAACACTTGAAACTTGCCTAGAGTTGAGATATAGGAGGAAGTGAATGTCCCATTCAGTGAAACAGTTGTGAGTCTCGGTGTTACACTTGACAGTAAACTTATATGGAAGCTGCAAGTTGATGATATGAAAAAAGTCAATAAATCCCTCTATAGCTTGCGGTTGATTATAGATACCATCGAGACTTTCCGTAAACTGCTAGTCGAGTCTGGACTATTGTACTGTAATGTATCTAGACGCGTCTGATGAACAACGAATACGGCAACAGTGACTGAGCAATTCATGTGTGAGATACATCTATGGAGTTAGATGGGATGAAAACATTTCCGCCTTCAGGAGGCCTCTGAGTTGGCTTCGTACAGATTCGCGTAGGCTTTATTTCGAAGCCATCCTTCTCTATATAATTAATCGGTTACGCGAACCGAAGTACCTTGTTTCTTTTTTCAGTGAGCACAAAGCTGGACCCTCCAGTAGGGGAATTTCTCCAGAACTTAACATCCCGGTCAGCATCGGTTGGGGACTTCACATGGGATTTGCATCATCCGATTCTGGTAGGAATCATAGGTGAATTATTAATATATTATAAATTGTATCCTGGAATAGTTGATACAAAAATAAACAACATTTTTCCAGGTTTGAATGAAAATCTTTCTTCGAATCTGGTCAGTGATTGTTCGAATATTTGTTTCTTGCACAAAGGGTACAGATCACAATTTTTAATATTTTTTCACGAGCCAGGGTTTAAAATATTTGCATTTAAAGCCCCTATGGGATGATGCTATTTAAGTAAGTCAAAATACCTAGTTTTATATATACCTATTTTTGGCAAGAAAACCCTGCAGGGCGTCTTACAGGAAGTCCTGAAGGATTCCCTCCAGGGAGCAACAGGGATCAACAGGAAATCCTGCAAGATCCTGAAGCGTAATCGGACAAGGAAATATTTTGAAAATGTTGTACGGGAAAGTAAATAGGAAATCTTGCAGGGAAATCTCGTAGAGAATGTTTACAAGGAAATAGTACAAGGAAATTGTGGTTTAGTCGTAGAAGGAAATTTGGAAAGGAAATTATGCAAGGAAATTGTGCTGGATTTCCTGCAGCAATTGCCGCAGATCGACTGAAACCTGTAGGGTTTTCCTGCAGTATTTCCTTTACTATTTCATTGCCACGTTTCCCCACGTGATTTCTAGCAGGAAAGCCTTGCAGGATTTTCTTTACAATTTTCTTGCAACGTTTTTCCAGTAGAAGAAAATCCTGCTGAAAATCCTGCAGGGACACATTGCAAGAAAATCATAAAGGAAATCTTGAACGGCTTTCTAGCAGAAAATCATGTACGGAAACGAGGCAAAGAAATAGTATAGGAAATATTGCAGGATTTTCCCTGCATAATTTCCATTCCAAATTTCCTTGCAAGACTAAAGAACAATTTCCTTATAATATTTCCTTGACAACATTCTCTACAAGATTGCAGGATTTCATTTCCAATTTCTTCCACAAGATTTTCAAAATCATTTCCTTGCAAATGTTCGCTCCATGATCTTGCAGGATTTCCTGCAGGGAAATCCTGGTAAATCCTATTGATCCCTATTGCTCCTGGCAGGGTACCGTGCAGGGTTCCCTGCAGAATTTCTTTGCACGATTACCTACAGAGTTTTTTCAACAGGGTATTTTGGTGATTAGATGAGAAAAACTGGACTATGGAGTTACTTATAATTAAGATTGCGACGCTCACATATAAAAAATAAGAATTATTTTATAATTTAAGGGCTATCGAGAAGCCCAATAATTTAATTTTAATAGTGCTGACAAAAAGAGCTTGAATGAATTTGGAAAAAACGCGCCTAAAAACTAGCGACCACGCAGACACGCGCTTATGACGTCGCAAAGCCCCGCCTCAAAAGCGAAGCTCCCTTCTCTTGCGCTGCGCGCCTATTAAGTATCTCTCTTGCGCTCCGCTTGTGATATAGCGGCGCGCTCTCCAATAGCTCCCCGCATCGCACCGCCGCGGCCGCAAGCCCACTGTGCAGGCGAGAAAGAAAAAGGAGAGGTCCGGCAAGGACTATAAAAGAGTTTGCGCTGAGCCGCTCGACGCGCATTCTCACTTGGAGAACTAGAGAGCTAGCAGCAAGCCGACTAGCGATACACGGTCGTCTTTTCATGATGCCGGTGAGCTACAATAATTTTTCATTATCAATAGTAGAATCTTTCTCTTTCTCCCCTTAAAATTCTAAATATATTATAAAAACCAAATTTCAATAAATTAATATTAAATAAATTAATCATTTATTCTTTCTCTATTTTTTAAATAATACCAGCTACACGAGGTCGTCTTTTCATGACGCCTGTGAGCTGCTTATTTTTCAATCCTTTATTTCACAAATAAATAATTTAATACTAACACTAACAAACAATTAGCAATACACGGACGTCTCTTCACGATGCCGGTGAGCTACCGGTTCAGCTATTTTTTCGAAACAATCGGATTAGCGAAACACGGTCGTCTCTACACGACACCGGTGAGCTACTTGATTGTCGCTTTCGCGAAAGCTAAAATCGGATTCAGAACATGAATGCTTAAAAAATCAAACGTCACGAAAGTGCACATTACAAAATATCGTAATGAAAATTTTACTGAATGATTGTAAATACAAGACCTTTCAAATGTTAAATTTTTGAGATTTTTTTAGTAGTTATTGAAAAAAAAATTATTTACTAAAAAAAGACCATTTTCTTTGTTTCCAATTTGTGATCGCAAAAGTAATTTTTTCTTTATGAAATTTTTTTTGTAATATCGTTTTTGAGTTCACTCAAGTTCTTAATTTTTTTTAAATCATTTTGCACATAATTTTGTAGATAACTCAATGAGTAGATAAATCCAATAAAAATAATTTTTATGAGATATTATAAGTTTTTGCACCAGTAAAAACTTATTAAATCCAAGAAAATATATCTTTTTCATTGGTAAAAACTTATTAAATCTAATGAAATCCAATAAAAAATTACTTAAATTTATTTTTATTGTTTTTCAATGGTTTAAAAAAATACATTTTTTTTAGGTCTTGTAACGAAGGTATTGCTTAATTCGCAATAGCTTCGTTCCAGCGCGCCGAGCGACCGACGGCTAACGAGCAAGTGCGCTCTCGCGAGCTCCCACTCCGCGCCCGCGCGAGTTGTCATGACGACTCCCCGTCCGAACCTCTCGCTCTTACTTAGTAGGCGAGCGAGCGGCTAATAAAAGGAGCGGACTTGACTGCCGAAATCAGTCCTCTCGGTGTCCTGAGCCGAGCTCCTCTCCTGGAGACCGATCGCTGCGTGTGATGAGCGCAACGCTAATCGGTAGGGCTCACCAGCCACATCCGTAGCTCCGACCCGCGGATGATACCGATACCGTTAGTTGTAGTTTCCGCGATTAGTTTAGAAATATATTTATTTGCGATCCGTAACCGTTAATCTCCGAATTTGTAAATATCGAATATAGCGAATTGATTTAACTTATTTTTATATTTAATTTATTCTAATTATTATGAATAAATATTTTGTTAATTATTAATTCCAGTTTTACTTAATGTTTATTTCTAGTTAAATACTCAAACCGTAATTCAATTATTATTAAAGGGGGTTTGAGAGTGTTGTACTCAACGTTTGCTATATGATTGTGCAATGAGCAATCATTGGGTTTACAGTGGGTGAATTGAGCCCACTCGCGGACAACCTAACCCTCTTTTCCACCATAAAAGAACCCAGAATGTTATACATTATATAAGTTTCCCACATTTAATTAGTATTAATTTTATTTGCCATAACTTCAGATTTGCACAATTTCACAAATCTTCAATATAATTTTATCACGGGCAAAAACAATTAAAATTTAACCTACCGTGCGTTAGCCAGTAAGTCGCTAGTGAACTAGAGCTATAACCTCTTTTTTATTTTTTTAAGAAATTTTTAAGTCCTACAGAAGCTGAGTCATCGTTGAAAAAGAAAATGTAAAGTTTCAGTTTGTATATTAAAAATAGATCTTTAAAGACTCGTGGCTTTGAAAATTTTTAGTATTAGACCTTACTGCTCTAAACTTCTTATAAAATTTTTTGGCACAAAACAATTGCTCTGAATATTTTATTATTTGATTAATAATATTATTATTATAGTGTGGTCAAAATCATAGATAAATATTAATAATTTTATTTACTATTTTTAGGTCGCTAATGTATGAAGAATAGGAAAAGCCAAAACGCTATTCTAGAAAGTAAACAATAACGTAGCACTTTTTACAGTATAAACGTTTCAAATGAAATGTCTGTTGATTACGTTAAATTTCAGGAAGATCAAAACCATACGACTAGTAATGAAAATATACCTATAAACATGCTACAGCAAAAAAGTGATAACGATTTAATGGAGGGGGATAAATGTTCCGATGACGATGAAATAAGCAAAGAAAAATCAGATAAAGATGAAAAAAAAGATGAAGAATACTCAATTACTTCTTCTAGTTTTGGTTCGGATGATGACTCTGAATCAAGTTCTGACGACAAGACCGAAACCTCAAATCCAGAACCGACGAAATCTAACTCTGCTTCTGCAGATGTAAAAAGTGAAACGAAGAATGAAGATAACACAGACGATAGTGATATTGAAGATGACTTAGTTTCAGCTATAAATTACAATACCATTACATCTTTAGCAGCATTGAAAGATATGTTACAGTCTTCAGGAGAAGATTCTGAAGGCGTTGACAGTTTCTTTCATCACTATTTTTTATCACATGTAAATAGATTACCTTCAAGAAATCAAACCCACAGTCCCTATCCTTGGGGTAGACGCTTATCTGAATGTCGTGAAGAAGATGAGTACGAAACGGAAGAAGGTATTTAGAACTTAAAATTTGCAAAGCAAATAATATTAATTTCAAATGTAATATAATATAATATTTTACATATCTTATGTCACATTAAAGTTAAGGGGACAAATTGTTAATGCCTATTAATCCCGGAAAAGAACAAATAATTATTTCATTTATAATAATTCGGTATTTGACATATATATCTATTGTGAAATAATTTGGCAAATGAAAAAGAAAAGTTGCTTTAGCTTTTATCTTATATAAATTATCTCATGTATATGAATTATTTTTTTCCATTTAAAGTTTTGTTATTTTTTTTCATTTTTTTTCGCTTTGTTTTCTCATAGAGAAAGCTTTTTAATAGTAAAAAAAATGTTGTCAACAAATTTGTTAGAAGTTTGTTTGTGAGGTGTTTTGAATAATTTTTAATGTTTTTTGAAAATATCTATATGGACGGAGTGTGTGTGTGTGTGGGTGTGTTCAAGTTTGTGTTTGTGTAAGTGTACGAGGGTTTGCGTGAGTTTGGGTATACGCGTGTAATATTTTAGAATATCTTAAGTTTTGCTATTTGGGTTGATTATTTATATTATTTGTAAAAATAGATGAACCATTATATTTTTCAACGGTATAATACAGGTTTTTAATAATAAAACTTCGCAATAAAAAGCGACGCGAAAGCTTCATTTTCTATGATTTTATACTATACAGGGTCTTCCAAAGCACCCGTACCACCCTCTTAAGAAGAATATTATGCATATTTTTTCTAGTTTTAAAAAA
>JAXIUT010051577.1:0-10851 GCA_035586675.1 Eurytoma californica | reverse complement strand
TTTATAACGTATTAGAAGATTTAAAATTTGTAAACAAGAAATTTACAATAAACTATTCTATTATTATTATTATTATTTTGAGAAAAATAATAAATCTTAAGAAAAAATATTAATATACTTTTCAGTAATTATTGTTATGACACTTTGAGATATAAAACTTTTTAATAATTATTGCTATACTGCTACGAAATACTACAAAATATTAGCAAAAATTGAAACTAGTTTATTAAATATTGTTACTAAGTCAAGTGGGTCAACCTTTCACGAAAAAAATAGTAAGTTTTTCTAACCTATTTTTCTTAGTGTATTTTTTCAGTGCTACTTTAATATTCTTGCAGATTAAATAATTGGAAAAATTTACTACAGTTTCTTCTAAAAATCACAGAAATATAGAAAACTTTACTAGAAAATTTTGTAATTTTCCAATAAAAACAGTCTATGAGAACATGAAACTTTACTTCCCTTATTTTTAGAAGAGCTTTTTTTCTTCGCATAGAATGTATGAATAGTAGAATAATTCGTCATAAATTTTACTTTATGATTTCAAATAATAGATTACGTATTGCTAGTAATAAATTATTATTATATCCCAATCAATCATAACGGATACAGTTTACAGTAGAACAATTAATGTAATGAAAACTAAACACTTTTGTTTATTGCAGATACATTTATCAAAACAATTGATATTATCTTACACAATTTTATTACCAAGAATATAATAACTATGGTGTTTAATTCAACGTTTTTTTTAATACATGACATATAGTAACACTTAACAATTTTTTATTTCTTAAAGTATGTTAGCTAATATGATGCATTCTCAATTCTCACGGACATATAATTTTGACTTATTGTTTACTCACTTCACATATTCCCAGCTTACAAGCCTTTAAAGTGTAATACATTCGGAACGTTCGAGATAAATGAAACGTGTAACTGTATAGATAATAATTCTAAGCAATCGATTAAATAATTTTTTTAGAGTGCACTCGATGCATGATTTACCAGAAAGTTTCTGCAAAGAAAATTTTACTTATGGCTTAGTTGCGACATTAGATATTCAAGACGTATATTTATCATTATAGATTGGAGATAACGTAAAATTTCTATCGACGATAATGTCCCTGGGTGAAAAAAAATCGACTTAAATGTAAGACGAACTTTTTTTTCGAACAAGAGAGTCCTGTATTCAAAGTGAAAGTACGACTTTACGGCCGCGAAGGACTGAAAGGGTAACTCATCGGCTGTGTAACCTATAAAGTAAGAAATCCCGATTTCTAAAGCGAGGTTTTATGCATGCGCCTTTGTAAAGGGTTTAACCGGCAGTAAAGTCGCCGTGCACGCGGACGAGTGTAAAGAGAAAACAATATGGCCGAAATCCCGAAGCTGCTCCGGAAATGTGTAATAAATTTTTATACATAGCCAAACTGCACCAATGATGAAAATACACGGATAGAAATTCTTATTAAAAATTGCCGTTGTTTTCACGGTAACCATGGACTTTTTTTTATTCAAGAGGTTATTACAAATTTTGAGTAAATTTTAATGAAAACAAAAGAAATTTTAACCTTTTTCTTATAAATTCTCTTATAATCAAATGAAATTTTATCGTAAGATCAATAAATTTTGTAATAAAAATTTGTAATAACCTCCCGAGTATCAAAAAAGTCCATGGTTACCGTCAAAACAACGATAATTTTTAATACTAATTTGTCTCCGCGTACTTGTTGAAAATGTTGTTGAAGTCAATGACACCCCCCGCGAATGCTTCATAGTTTGACAAAAAGTGTATAAACCGTATTTTTTACAGTTATTTTAGGTTTCTAACAGCACGAATAATTTCAAGAAAAAAGAAATGTCAGAAAGATGAAATTTTAATTCGTTTGAATTTAACAAGTATTAATTACAAATACATATACTTTACTTACGGTTAATTAAAAAAAAATCTAAATAATTGTTTTAATTAGAAATAAAACGAAATAATCATTGTCAAACAAAAAAAAATAATTACATTCATATCATTTAAAATCTGCCATCTGTTTTTATAAATCTTGATGTATTACCTTCTGAACCTACAAAATTAATGGAAGTTAAAACTAATTTTACTGCCGAAATGTACCCTAGTTCATCAGGTGGATTAAATCAATTAAGCCCGATCACTAGTAATAAAATCAATCCTTTCAAGAATTGATAATATTGTACTCCATGTATATTACGTTATTTTCTCATGTCCTTTTTCATACCCTGGTGTAAAATAAAGCATCTTTTATAGTCAATTATTGTTTAAATTTAATAAACTTAAGTAAATAGTCAAAAAACTATTGTAAAATTGATTATCATTTACACCGAGAAGAACATTTAATTTTGTATAATTTATAATATTTTATGAAGCATAAAAATAGCTATATTAGAATTCGAGTCATTTTTATCGATATTATAGCTATATTTATGTAAGTTTAGCATATCGTAAAAAATTAGCTAATTTATAGCTGTAATATGCTTTACTTTTCCACCAAGGTATGTTATTTTATATTTTTTATTGACATAACTGCTTTGTCTAATCTCACATTACAATTATTTTAAGCCTCCCCGTGCAAAATAAATTCTACGTCTAATCGTATGTAATGACATAAAAATAGTAAATAGTGTTTAAAATTTAAAACAGCAAAAGGATTACCCTACAAGCATATCTGATAGTATTGCCGCGATAATATCGGCTTTCTTCACCTTATAATTATAACCACAGATAACAGCGCGCGCCTAAAACGCAGCCGTCGACTCGGCGCTATCTGGAGCGCCGTAAATAATATCAGCGACAGAGCGTCGCTCGTTAAACGCAAAAGAACCACAAGTAGCATCCACCCAATGCCGACTTCCTACTTAAAAAAAAAAAAAAATAAATAAATAAAAGCAGCAGACAAAAACGAAGAAAAAAAATCAAGATTAGAAGCTGCGTTGAAAATCGTAGGATATCGCGATCGGCTGCTGCGGGACTCGGTATAAGCGAGCATCGACTGTGTACGCGGCTCTTGATCAGATAAGCGTGACGTCGGGGGAGCGAATCCGTCCATCGCGGGAGTGGAATCGCGTGCGAGGCTCCGCATCGCCCGATATAATTAGACGTTTATTCCGCCGGGCTACCGATGCCTCGATTATTACTTTAATTAAACGAAGAGAGAGAGAGAGCTTTTAGTGGATTTTGTGGTTTTGCGAATCCATTAAAGGATGCCGCAGAATCGAATGCATTAATTAGTCAGCGCTTGTAACGGAGGGGCTGGGGTAGGAAATACTTTCTTGGAAATTTTTAGCGGGGGTGTAATTGGTTGGTCAATGATATGGAAATAATTGATAAAAATTATCCCATACTGCAACCATAATCTTCTTTCTAAAGTTTTTGAATTAGTGAACATTTCAATAATTCAAAACAATTGCACTCTTGCTACTGTAAAATTGTAAATTTATATTACGTCGGTTCGGTACTGTTTTTGAAATCAGTTAAATTTTTTATCGGTTCAAATTTAGAGCGTTTGCAGGTATCGTAATTTGGACATTTTTGTTGAATCCTGTTTAACTTTTCTTCACAAAAATCAATAAACCAAATGAGAATTTTGAGTTTTACATTACTGTGTAAGTTATCTAAGTATTTGTATTTATTTATTTTATTTATTATTAAACGGACTAAAATCCTTACATATATAATTGAATTGAATATTAAATTCGACGAAAACTATAGTGGACGTAGGTATTAATTCCAAATACAGTACTAGTAGGTGTCGCAAAAAGATCTAATGGATGACTATTTACAGAGAAATCAATAAAAATGGCACGAAAATGATTTAAGAATTTAGTACACGGAAGAAAATAAATAGTATAGATTTTATACATTTTACATATAAAATTTAACTGCAAAATGTCAAGTACTTTATTTTACTTTTATAAGTACCTGTAGAAACAGCTATAAAGAAATATTAAATTACTTTTTAAAAATACTAGAAGCCTAAATACGCGCTTAGCGTGCGGTTCATATAAAATGATAAAATGTGATAATCAAAATTTCGCGCAAAATTTCCGTCATATACGACACAATCTGTAAGCCAATCAACTTTCAAATCTCCACGGCAAACTTACCAATCACAATCAATAGAGACTTCGTTTTTCATCATTCTTTTTTTTTCAGTAAGGAAAATAGAATTAGAAAGAGTAAAATCGATATTATGTTAATGTGAAAAATGTTTATTTTACTGATATTGCAGTGCTATTTTTACTTTTTCTAATCCAGTAGATTTTACTACTACAAAACAGTAAGAGCTGCTGTTAATTCTTTTCCGTCTATTTACATTAATTAGCGTAATTTGTTAACAGTTAATAAATGCTGTATAATTAACTATTAACGCATCTAATTTATAAATCAATTTAAAAGCAATTTAAATGAGGATTTTACACATTAACATTCCTTGCTAAATAACAGGCTATAAATCGTTTTTATGAAATTATCCGCCTTTCTTTCATAAAAAATATGTCATTAAATTGAATAAGTCGATCTTTATAATGTAAAGACCACAAAATACTTCGTAAGCAATAAATTAATTATACGGATATTAAACGGCTCACGAAGGAGAGAAATCCCAAATTCACCTCAACAAGACCGTTTACTTCGCACTGTAACAGCATAAAATTGCACCGACGAAGTTGGCTCAAGCTCGAAGAAAAAAAAGCGCCGCGGGTAACTTCGGGCCCGATTCGCATGAGCCGTAATCCCTCGTTTTTTTTTACGATAGCTCCGTCTTAAATTATCCTTTCGCGATGCTCCATCCCCGGGGTGCAAAACAAGAGCAGGCGAAGACTTCCGGCCGAAAAGAGCGAGGCATCGGGACAAGAAGAGCCGAAGAAAGTAGTTCTGCGACTCACGCAATCCGCGCGATTTTTTTGCCCGGCAACAATTATTATCGCGTTCTCCTGGCCGTCGCGCGCGCGCGCAGCAAAAAAGGCCTCGGGTCGCTCGTGCGTAGCACGCGAGATCCTGTTATCGATGCCTGCCACGCGGATACTATCGAGACCTGTACTTCGCTGGAGCGTTTACTTTAGTTCGAAAACTCGAGGGATTATTTCAATTGAACAATCCCTGGCAGAAAATAACCCAAACAAAATAGCTGAGTACACTGCGTATGTACACTGAGAAAAAATTCTAGCAAAAATTACGAGAATTCTAGTCAAAATTACTATCCTGTGTACAAACGTGACCACAGACTGTCATGTAGTGAAAAAATTACCATCCTGTATTGTAAATTTTACTAGAAAATATTATACATTTTACTAGAATTATGGTAAAATTTCCAATAATTATAGTAAAATTTACAATACAGTATGGTAATTTTTCCACTACATGACAGTCTGTGGCCACTTTTCTAAACAGGATAGTAATTTTTACTAGAATTTTTTCTCAGTGTATTAATAATACCAATCCTTGGTCAAGTTTTGAAACCAACGAATGACAAAAATATTTGAAAGTTAAGTTGACGTCCGCGTGCTTGAAAACACGAGTTGTATATCTGTATCTACATAAACATAACCTCAATTGAAAGCACAAGTTTACCGATTTAAATCTATTTGTGTAAGCAATACGTAGTGTATACATGTGGTTTTTTGATACTGCATAAATAGTACAACTATTAATATTTTATTTGAATCATAAATTACGTATAATTGTCTTTTTTTCGTGATTTTTAATATTCACGATTCGTTGGCCAACCGCAACCGCTGTGCCGTGACGAAATAAGGGGTATTTTTGGCCAATTATTATTGGTTAAAAGCTTGGTCAATCCATCGTAATTTGGTTATCATTTCTACCAGGGATGCCACTGAGTTATGTAAGGGCATTTCTTATTGCGATGATTAAATAATGTTAAATAATTACTGAAGTATTTGTTTACGAATAGAATACTTTATAAGCACCGAAGTATTCAATACTTGTCTTTTAGATGATTTACAAATTTGTTTGATATGGAGATGGAATTTCGTTAAAATAACATAAAATTTTATTAAATTAGTAAAATTTAATGTGCTTTAAAAATTTACATAAATTTTAGACTATGTAATTAAAAATAAATTAAAATTTGTCTAAATATTTCAAAAAGTTTAATAACTACATCATTTAATAAAATTGAAGAATTTTAAGTAGTTTTTGAACTTTTTGAAATATTTAGACAAATACTTATAATTCTTACAACTCTTCACACGAAAATGACATTAATTACCAACAATTTAAGCCAAACCTCATCAAAATTGATCAATTTGTTGGACCTGGAGGTTACGCAGAAGCCAAATTTTTAAAAATGACATAGCTCGCTATGCAATGGGCCTGGAGGCTTCTATCTCTGCTCATTTTGTTAGAAATTTAAAATACTTTTATTATATTAAATTTAAATTTTACCGATTACCTTATTTTTGTTTGTTTTTGGTAATAATCTGAAAAAGAAATTAGAGGTGTATAAGAACCCCTTAAACGTTTCACATCCTGCCACTGTTTTTTAAGAGAGGATGTGATCAAGAATTTTATTTTGATATTTTTCAAAAACTAATATATAAGTTGCAGAATAATGGAAGAAAATAAGATTTGATTGCTCTTCCGGTGCTGTTGTTAGTGTAGTAAAGTTTATCATTGATCGCCTATGTTATTAGCACATCTACATTAGTTTTAGTATTTTTTTTATATTATTTTCCCGTTATATATTTAACAAATTTTATAAAAATTTGTCTTAATATTTATTTAAACTCGATTTATTGAAATTGAGAACCACTGGACAGTGAACTAACTATACATACTATATTAATCTAAACAGCGACCCAATTGGTGTGCTTATATCCGCTGGCAATTTATTTTCATCTATCAAACCGTCAATTTTACTAGGAAAAGTAATGCTTGGGTCCGCGTATTCACCGACGCGATACAAACGCAGCTTATTCCTTATATTTTTTTGTTTGTTCTTAGTTTTCTCCTCTATACAGGAATCCTACACCTGTTTTTCGCCATTCAAATATATTCATATAATTTTTTTTGAGTTTTAATTATCTATCCAGAATTTAATATGAACATTAAAATATATTAATTATTGATTCCACTAAAAAGAAATTATCTAGTAATCTAATCATTTTAAATTAATATGGTCAACCTAACAGTAAACAACAATTGTTTATTTCATTTTTACCGGGTGCAGATTTTTATAGCAACATAAATTTTAGAGATGCTAAGTTACAAATTAAAATTTAATGATATTTGTAAGAACTTGTTTGTGAAAATCTCAATCTTGACTTCCGCAGAACCTCGAGCGAAACAAGTTCCGCGTGTCAGCGGGTGGCAGTTCCGAGGGAAGTTCACAAGCGCCTCGCTGAAAATTTTTTTCACTCGAGGATCAGAGTCTCGTCTTGTTTAGAGATTACGTAGGACAAACGCAGCCTCCTCACGGGAAGATAATTTATTTGATCCTCTCAAGATTCAGGATTACAAATAATTAATTTAATTTTGAATTTAAGTTAGACACAATTCATTCATAATTCACTTCTGAATAAATTGTTGATTTGCACGAAAAATAATTTACAAGTTCTTTTAAATAATTGAATTATTTAGAAAATAATTATTTTTTGAATAATTCAACAATTAACAAGCGGATTATGAATTACGCCTTGACTTTAAATCCAAAATTGAATTAAATATGTATCGGCAATCCTAACCGGATTTCGAGGATCCTACTCTTAAATTGAATTAATAGTGAAAAACCACTAAAATTAGTGGGACTTTCTTCACTAATAACTGACTAGTGAAGCTCTTTTTACTATTTTTAGTGAAATTCCACTAATTGTAGTGGTTTTTCACTAATTCAACTTAATAGAGTACGTAAATTCCTAAGAGTTCTTGAACCTCACCACCAAGCTACTTCAAACCTTTTAAAACTTGAACAAACGCAACCGTAAATAAACGAACTGACGAGAGCGCAACTCGTAACTCTCTAAAGAAGCAAAAAATTGTGCCGGCGAAAAAACCGCGAGATTTCTCTCTTCACGCCGGCTGATTGCAGCGCGCCGCGCAAGAAAAACCTTAGGTCGCGAGCGCGCGCGCATTAATATCGACGTCGGCGTTAACGAGAGCCCATCTACTAATGGCGCGCGTATTGAGCCGATAGGATTGCCCGAGCTTTGTCGGCGTTGTCGCGTGAAATGTGCCATTTGCCGCGGCGCTCGTACCTGCGCCGTGATAGCGCGGAATGTGCAGGCGCGATGCGCGCCTATTTGTATTTTACACTCGCGAAACCTGGCGCGATAAAGATGGCATTTTTGCCGGCTTGAAAAATCGCCGACTAATGTACTTTTTACGAGGGGGGAATAAGCTGCGCGGCGATAAGGAAACAAGAGATTAAGGGATTCGCAATGCGAGGGAAATTTTAGTCGATGACACGAAAAGAACGTTTTGCTTGATTTGCGCTCTTTGTAGGGCAAATACCCCGGTTATTTTGAGGCTCTTTAACAGTGCACAGGGTCTTATTTTGAATTAAATAAATTTTGTTTAAAATCGAAAGTTTCATCAGTGATTTAATTAAAGATTAGCACAATTTTACAAACACGGTAATTTCAATTTGTTGATTGAATGTAAATGATTTGATCTATGATTTTATATGTAAACATCCTGAGATACTAGTTATTGCGACATCTGCTTTAAAACAACCAGCGATAATTCCTTATAAAATAAATTCTATGTATGTACACCGTATCGTAGCGATTAATCAAACTGTAAAATGAAAAGCTCACTTTTAAGTTACGTAATATGATCAGATGATGAAGCAACAATTAGCAATTTAAAAAAAAAATAGTACGGTACCATAAGTAGAGCGATGGGAGTAGTGATTGATGTGTGCAAGTGTATAATGCGTTGTTTTAATTTTAATTTTAATTTGCAATTATAAAATGTTTTTATTTCATTGAATTTCATCCTTTTACGAGCATAGTTATGTTTGATTTTTCATACATTGAATGTAGTCATACATTCAATATTATCATTTTTAAATTTTCATGTGATATTACATTTTATACTTTTTATACTTTATAGAATTAATTAAAGTGTTTAAAAGATAGAATAGAATAGTTTATTATTATTATTTTTTTTATTATAGCAATTCAATTGAAACCTTTGCAGGTTTACATCTGCTTTACATGGTATTTCTACATTGATTTTTATACTTTAAGTTCCCATTCTTTCAAATAATTAATTACATAGTGGCACGAGAATAGTTTATTATTGTAAATTCCGTATTTACAAATATTTAAAATTTCTTATCATATGATACATTATCAAAATAAATAATAAATTTTTTAAATAACATTTGTAACTGTAATTGTAATAACAATAATAAAATTTGTGTTGTAATTGTAATTTTTAATAACATTTGTAAAAACAATATTTAAAAAAAAATGAAAAAGATTTGCAATACTGACTAGTCATTTGTAAGTAATATTAAAAACAATAAAAATAAATTGCACTTGTACGATATCACAGTCATTAATTAAACACTATAGTAATACTACTTTGTTATTATTATTTATTAATATGACTAGAGTTTATAGATAACTGTGTTATTTCTAAAGTCCAGTATTTTTTTTTTTAATACTTATTATTAAATTTTTAACAATTATTTCTACACTACAATATGATATTGTTAAAAATTGTACTATTAAAAGAAAATTTATTGGCAAGAATTTTCAATTTATGAAAGTACTTAAAATTTACAACAATACAAGATTATTCTATTCTATTCTATATAAGAAATAATTAATTATTGGTGGAAGCATTCAGGAGTTCATCAGTCTCTTCCGTCGAAATTTAACGCACGCGCCCATTAACCGAAAAAAGGCTCACTTCAACACGCGCGGTCCTCAATTTTTTCCACCAATCGCAGGTGTATACGTGTGCGCGGGCCATTAAAATGTGCATCTCACCCCGGCGCGGGCTCATCAAAATGCGCGTCCACCTTCCACGAACGAGGCGGCGAGTCTCGCGTACGCACAACTGCTCGGCCGATTGAATTAATAATTCAGCGGCGCATTATAACGGAGACGTCACCGCTCGCTATTGTAGGGCCACGTCGTGCGGCCAGCCAGAAAAACGTGTTCTGCCCACGAGCTCCGGCGTCCCTTTTTGCGCTTTTTACGATACGAACGACCGCGTCGTAGCTCTCCACCCGCCTCGCGAATGCATGAGCTTCGGACGCATCGTGGAGACGTAAACTTGGCGCAAGATATTAGCACGAAGAATAATTATCATAGTCTCTAGTGAAATTTACAAAAAATCCTCTTAAAAAAACCATGGCAGGATGTTGCGAAGCATCGAAAAAAGAAATTTGATTGGATAATGGTTAAACATCCGGTGGCGCCAAAATTCAAAATGTTTTGATACGAATTTTATATTGTAGTTTAATTTTGGTTTATTTAAATAATAAAATAATAGAATAATAGGATAGTTTATTGAAAATTCCGTATTTACAAATGGAAATCATGAAATGATGATTAAAATCATGAAATACATAAAATACATTGTAGATAAATTTCAACATTTTCAAAAAGGTAAAAACAATATAAAAAAAAAAAAAAAAAAGAATCGTAGTATTGATTGGTCATTTATAAGTAACTATAAGAACAATAAAAATAAATAGTACATTTCGATATAAGTGCGAGAATGTGACTTTTAACCTCGTGCGCGAAGCGAGTGCGAAAAGGTCACATGAGACTAAAATCACCTCCTCGCTCATGTATCGAACCGTATTTTTTGATACAACGTGTGCAAGGTACGATTTTGCGCAGCTG
>JAXIUT010051566.1:0-10852 GCA_035586675.1 Eurytoma californica | reverse complement strand
CCCCGGGCCAGGGGGGGGGCGTAACAGGCTAGGCCGGTGCCAGACCACTCCAGTTCCTGGAAAAGTGGTCGGGAACCGGCCTAGCTTATCTACTAAGTAGGTTTAGTGCTTTTTATTGTTGTTGCTTTTTTTAAATTTTGTTTTACATTTTGTTTAAATAACTGTTGTTTTAATTATTTGATTAAAGATTACAGGTGTTTTGTGGAATAAAAATGCTGTAGATGTTAAATATGAAGAAAAAATGATTATTAGTGTAAAAGGTGCTAAAATAACTGAATACATGAATGTAAAAAAATTTTCAATTATAAATTGTTCAATCGTTAAAGTAGACGATACATCAATATCAAGGGTTGCAGAGTAAGTTTCTTAATTATTGAAATTATTATGTATATTTGTGTCATAATTAATCGTAACTGTTGTATTATTTTTTATTTCAGATTAAAAAGGCATTTAGAAAACAAAAATGTATAAAGTATCGATGAATAGAGCATAAGTTATTACAATAACAGTAATTACGAATATAAAATTAAAAACACACTTAATATATTGAAGAATCAGCAATGTTTGTGGTAAAATGAAATAGCTAAATTTATGATATTTACATGTTGGATAGGAAAACAATAAATATTTTCAGTAAAATTTATAACAACGCATTTATTTATTTATTAATCAGTTCACATTGTAACATTACTCATGAATCGCATTTAGTTTTCATAAAATTTTTAGAGCAGTATTGTGAGCCACCTATTCATCCAAATTTGATTTGCAACCCCTAAACTTAACGTATAATTGGTAGGGTACTTCAAGTTCAGGGGTTGCAGAGCAAATTTAAACGATAAGGTAGCTCACAATATGCCTCTAAAAATCGTATGCGAGGCCCACTATGCCCCGTTCTGAAACTAACGTAATGAAAATCAGAAACAAATTTTTGAACTCGAAAAATATTTGAGCAACTTCCTGCAGAGCATTGCAAACTTTCATATACGTAAACATATCATATTTTTTAAATAGTTCTAATTAATAATTTTAATTTTATTTACGCAAAAATACATTTGTCACCATAGTCATCAATATAGTCCAATTTATTGACTTCCGCAAAGGGAGGAAATCTCTATTTTTTATCTTAAAATTACTATTTTCCCTTAGACTCATTTTATTACTTTTAACAGAAAAATACGTGAATATTTCAATCAGGAACAACAATTTAGGCGCGGAACTATAATTTTAAATGAAGATGAAAATAAAACTTTAAATGAAATTAGATTAGTTACTGCCTTTTTAAGAATATCTTTATTTATGTATATGCTTTATTATTTTTGACTTTTGATCTTAATTTTTTTATATTTTAATTATTTGTTCATTAATACAATTTTGAATACTTTTACACAGTTTGAATTTTGCAATAATCATTGTAATTTAATTTAGTGTAACTAAGGTAATGAAAATTAGAAGCAGTATCTTAGACTCGAAAAATTTTTGAGCAACTTCCTGCTGAGCATTGCAAACTTTTATATACATTTACATATCATATTTTTTAAATAGTACTGATTTTATTTATACAAAAATACATTTTCACCATAGTTATCAATAAAGTCTAATTTACTGACTTTCATGGAGGAAGTATAACTTAATTATTTATCTTAAATTTATCAATGTTTAATAACAATTGTTTAAATATATTCAAATCAAAGCAAGGTTTATTATAAAAAATACATTCTCATATTAAACAGCATCATTTAATAATAATGTTTATATTTATTTTAAATGTAGTAAACCTATTATCAAATCACGTATTAGTAAATATATTTATTCAGTGACTCCGCGGAATCAATCACTGACTATCATTTTCTAGAATTCATTTCATATGCTAAGGTTTGAGTTTTTTTTATATACACGGAAAAAAATTTGTGAATGCGGGACTGCCAAACACACTGTGTGCAGTACTCGAATCTCGAGAATTTCGACCAAAGCAGACGACAGTTAGAGCTGAAAGCAACGAAACTATAGCTTATTTATTATTTCTCTAACTGTCGTCTGTTTTGGGCGAGATTCTCGCCCGACGTGAGCGAACGGCGTTCTCAGTCTGACGGTAGCGCTGCACAGTGTGTTTAGTAGTCCCGCATTTTCAAATTTTTATATTCTTCTTTTAATTCTATTTCAATGGTTACTATTGTGTTAAAGTTGTGTTAAGATAATTCAATATAGAAAGGCTATGTCTAAAAGAGTGATTTGTGTAAGAGACAAATTACGTGGAGTAAAAGCTGGAAAAATAATAAAATTAAAAAATAAAAAAAACCATTCATATTTCATTCAGAAATTATTGAAATGTAAGTAGTATAAAGTAGCTGAAACAAAAAAAATTAAATTCGCGGTGACTTTGCGAAATGTTATTTAGTTCAAGTGTCCTTACAAAGCGTGTTTTTGTTCGCGATGACTTTGTAAAATGTGCTTTTCTTCCCGGAGGCTTTAAATTGTGTTACTTTCTTTGAAAAAAAAGGAAATGTACTTCTCTTCTTGGTAACTTTGAGAATAGTGTTTTTCTTTGTATAAAAAAGCGACAATTTCTTATTTTTAGTTAAGTAAAAATAATTTGTTGGGTGCAATTAATAATAATTTTATTGAATATTTTAGTTAACGAAATTAATTCTCTTATTGCATCTACGTCTTCCTTACACATCGATTTGAATTCAAGTATTTGGTATTTTAAAAATAGTATGTATTCAATTTATGCATATATTTAATTTACATATTTTTATAATGTATAGTTTAATGTAAATAATTTTTCAGTAGATGATGGTATGAATGAATTATTTGAATTTTAGTAAAAATTTACAAACCCATTTCTTAACATAATTTTATGGCAAAAGATTATTAAGTATCCTTAGTTTTAAATGCTGATTGCTACTCAACGTAAACGTTTCGTGAAAATCAACGTTTGGAGAAAATTATGGCTACTAACTCAGGTATTAATGATTTAAAATTTAAATTTGTGTAATTGTTTTTTTAAGAATTTTTTTCTTTATATAACAAATCGGTTTCTATTGTGCGTACGTATATGCATAATAATTCATGCTTATTTAAACGTTATAATATTATTTTAATTATGTACTGATTATTAAATTTAAAAAGTAATAAATTTATCGAATTTTCAAATAATAGTTGCCATTTCCTTGTTAAAGTTATAAATACAATATTGAGATCATTGATAGAAATAATAATAATAATAATAATAATAATATAAATTTAAATGAAATAGATAATATGGAATCATCACAGACAATAAAATCAGAGGAATCCACTTCATGCCACAACAAAGCATGTGTAGCAGAACGTGCAAATTTGAAAAAAAAATTGATGGAAGTTACGCAAAATGTTAACGTCGGCCAACTTCTTGTTGAATTAAAAGAAATGAAATTGAAATTTAAAAATTTGTTCAAGGACGTATCGAAAATGAAAAGAAATGTGTCATCGTTGATCAGACACAAGGAAATTACTGATTACGACTTGTTTACAATAGATTCTCGTATAAGAAAATTACAAAGAAAATTGAAAGAATTAGATAATAAACGAAAAAAAATATAGATTAAGTCAACAAATATTAGAAAAAGTAATTTAACAACGAATTATTTGTTGCAACGTTTAAATTGCAAAACTTATTTTAACATTGTAATATGTTTCTTTAGATGTTAATTAATTTGTTGAGTTTGTTTTTGTCACATTTTCTATTAAAATAAAATGTTTCATTTCATTAAATTTTAAATTTATCGTATATCTAATGTCTATTCTTATAAGAATTGCGGAGAAAATGTACACAAAGTATTAAACACGAATACGTAAAAATGGATGTGTGTACAATAGCTTGTACAGATATTTACAAACACTTCTTCAGCTACTTGTTTCGTGCCTAAGGGCATATTTTCTTCAGTGTCAAGGCAATTTTGGCAGTGGCAACATCATTGAAGGAATACGTGAATACGTGTCGAATAATTTCGTAAGTTTATAATTTTTACACTTAATATTTTATTTTATCTTCAATAACGCAAAAAATGGTCGGCGATAGTTTTGATGTTCGGACAAACAATTTCCTCAGTTGAAACAATAATTTAATAATTTGGTCATAAAGTATTAACAATTTTCTTTGTATGAAATTTCATATTTAAAAAAGTAATACTTTTTGATACTAAAACCTTCTAAAAAATCTTGGTTTTTGTTAATCAAAATTCTTATGTTATGCAAAATCAATTAAGATTTATATTTTATTCAATAGAGTCAATGCATCACATTTTTGACAGCTAGACTAAAAAGTGGAGTCTGTATGTTGCACATGTGCATGTAACAACATGCATGTTACAACATGCATGTTTTGTAGAATATTTTATAATAAGAAAGTTTTATTTTCTTTTAAAATTCAGCGATAACAAAATACTTTGTGTTTGTTTTCAAATATTTTGTACATTTATATAATTATTTGAGCATTTGTACATTATAAATTAATCTATACAAAATATTATTTTATTTATTGTTTTTTTATTAAAAATAGGCTGTATTATATTATATTAGTCTGTAGGGATTATTAAGACAGACATTTCCTTAATGTTAATCTATAAATAGTATTTCCTCCACTATTAATTTCTTTTTAGTTGTTACGACTTTTCTAATTAGGGCAATTGTTTCTTAATTATATTACCTAACTTAACTTAACTTAACCTAACCTTACGGTTTCGATGGAGGAATAGTTTTTCTTTAAATTCTCGTTATTCGTTTTCGTTTTTTTTACAAAATATAAGCTTTCAAACTCAAAAGACTATAAACTAATCAACATTTATTTGCTATATAATTTTATTTATATTACATATCTAACATATTTTCAGTTATTGAAGATGTTTTCGGTAAACGAAAAAATTAGAATTATTAAAAGCATGAAACTAAAGAAGGTGTTAAATTACATATCATCGAAGCAAGTATTAACAAATAGAATTCCTGTAACTGTATTTCGTAATGTTTTAACAGAAAAACAAAAAAATAGTGTTAATATTAAGAATTATTTAAGTGATAATAAAAATATTATTGTTCTGAAAGAAGAAATTCAGCAAGATGAAGAGGGAATTATTGAAATATTTTCTGAAAATGCAGAGACAAGACTGTCGATTTTAAATTCGAATAATTTCTATAGTTTTGATAACATTAATATTTCAAACGAACAAGTTATTGCAGAAGAATTTTTTATAAAAATTTTTAAACATACAGAAAAAGGAAATATTATTAGTTATTATGGACGTGATTCAACAGTTCCTCCAAATGGAAAAACTTTTTTAAAATTGAAAAATTCTACTCTTAAAATTAATAATATTGTACCAAGAGTTGATGGAATAAATACATCGATGTGGTATGTTGGTGGTCCTGCAAGTACAACATCTATGCATTGCGAAGACGGAGATTTTGCCAGTATTAATTTATTAATTACAGGCCATCAAAAAGTTTGGGGTTTCATAGATAAGGAACAATTTACTTTATTATCAAAAAAATTGGTTGAACATTTTCCAAACTTAAAACAATGCTCTGTGTTTCACAAACCTGGATTTATTATTTCTCCAGCGCTATTAAAATAATGGAATATTGAAGTTTCATATATTATACAAAATCCTGGAGATCTTATTTATATTGGAGAAGCTGTGATGCATTTCATCATAAACACTGGTTTGAACATTGCTGAAGCGACAAATTTTGGAACTCATGTAGCAACACGCACCTCCGATATAACTATTTGTTCATGTAAAGATCGAGGTAGACTTTCTCGAAATTATTTTAATATAAATAAAATAAATATTAAGAGAATTAGAACGTCAAAAAAACAAATTTATAAATGTTCGCAATGTCACAAATCTTTCTTTTATAAGCAATCATTAATAAATCATTGTAAACTAATTCATAAAAATTATTATTTAAAGTGTGAATTTGTAAATTGTAATAGGCAATTCAATTCTCAAAGTGCACTTCACAAACATGTAAAAGTCACACATGAAGCAAATTAAGCAGATTTCCTGTAATTATTGTAAAATTGTACTTCTGAAATCAAATTTACATAGACATATATCTGAAATGCATAGCTCAAAGTCACTTGTTAATTGTAATAAATGTAATAAGTCATTATTAAAAAGAAATATGCCAGTGCATTTGAAAAATTGCCAAGGCTTAATAATTTGTAATGAATGCTCAAAAACATTCAAATCAAAACAAGGTTTGTCACAGCACAAATGTAAATAATATTAGCAAATTATGTAATTATTTATATTTAATTTTTTTATAATAAAACAGTAGTATCAAATAAAAATATTACCTTTTCACCTATACTATCCTATTCCTCAATAATTGAAAATAAATAATTTATAATTAACGTTTATTAGTTGATATACTCACCAATTAAGTATTGAATTATGTGCCAAACATTATAGAATTAGAGATAAAAGTTGTAAGTTACAGAAAAAAAAAGTTGTAAGTTCCGTTGGTCTCTTGAAAAAAATGTAAGCATTCATGCTCGACAGGAAGTTGTTAAAAAATTTTCGTCTCGTATACTTTTGATTTTTATTAGAATAGTAAAATTACAAAGTTAGTTATAATTTATATGTTAATAACACCGTCTTGTTACTTTCTTGATGAGCATATTGTTTGGATTTTTTTTTAATTTTTGATGTTTACGCTAGGTATTTTTCGATCTCATTGATAAAGAAAAAGGTAGTTTTCACGCTCGACAGGAAGTTGTTAAAAAATTTCCGACTCGTACATTTCTGATTTTTATTGGAATAATGTAATTACTATTTTAGTTATAATTTTTATTTCAATCACAATATTTTGTTATTTTCTTGATAAGTATTTTGTTTGATTGTTTTGCATGTTTAAGGTGTATGCTAGGTGCTTTTCGGTTGGTCTCATGAAAAAATGTAAGCATTCACGCTCGGCAGGAAGTTGTTAAAAAATTTTCGACTCGTATACTTTTGATTTTTATTAGAATACTAAAATTACAAAGTTAGTTATAATTTATATGTTAATAACACCGTTTTGCTACTTTTTTGATGAGCAATTTGTTTTTTTTTCTTTTTTCAAATGTTTAATATTTTCAAGTTTGGAACTTTTTGGTCTTACTAATAAAAGAATAAAAGAATATACGTTTCCACGCATAGAAGGGTTTTCAAAAAATTTACAAGGCATAGATCCGATTACTACAATTATACTACAATTTGTTATTCTGCTATATTTTATTGTTTTTTTTTATTGGAGTTTTGAAATTGTAATGTTAATTATAATTTATATGTTAATCACAGTTTCTTGTTGCTGATAGTAAAATTTTTCTAATACTTGAATGTGTTTATTTTATAAAGCTTAAGAATTTCTGGTATGTAAGTTCTGTTTACAAAAGTTACCTTCAGGTAAGTCGTATCGAACAATAGCCAATTCCTTCATTTTACTTGGATCAGTTCTGGAATGAACATCACAGTTTCGCGACTATCAAGTAAATTTGACGATTTAAACATTATGGTTGATAAAATAGTCGAAATAAATAAATTAAACACTAAATTAAAAACATTAGAAGAAGATATAGATTTTTTAAAAACAAAGTTAAATAAAAATGTGATATTAAAAAAACAAACTACAAGTGTTAGTACTGCAAAAACTAATGATAATCACCAGTCTAAAAATAATGTTGAACATAAAACTCCTTATTTTTATAATCGTTCAGGTAATAATGTTTATCGTAAGTAATCCTATTTATAATTAAAATTGTTTTATTTATTTAGTATAATGAATATGACTGCTCTTACTTAAAATACAGCATCAAATCTATAGCAAATGATTGCTAATTTATTCTCTTTTCCTTTTATTTTGTAGATAATGCTGGAAGTAAGAGTAAGGAAGGAAACGTTTCTAAAAAAAATTATCATTTGAATTCGCCTAATTACTATTCCAATAATAATCATTATCAATCCAGGAACCATTTTTATAACAAAAATAGTAAGAATAATTTCCAAAATTTTTAATATTAGAAATAATTAATTACTTTATGTAAATTTTAGTTCTTTTCGTAATTTTATTTTATAACACAATTTTTTGTAACTTATTAGTTTTTTAACATAATTTTGTAAATTAAATAATATTAATGTAGCAATTTAAAATTAATGAGTTGATATTTTTACAGATTCTTTTCAAAATCAAAGAATTAATTATAATTCAATTTATACTAAGAACTCGTATAGTAATTATTCTAATCAATTTCGACATAACTGTAAGTCATTATAGTAATTATATTAATTAATAATTGTAAATATATTAATTCTCATAATTATAATATATTTTATAGATGCTTATAGATACCCTATAAATACTAGATATTTATTTAAAAATAATCAGTATCGTCTGTATCGGAAAAACAAAAATGATATGGGAAAAAATTTGAAAAATTTCTTCGAAGCTATTTTCAAAGCAGCAAAACAATAAATAATTTTTTAGTTAATAATTTGAATTTACCGTCCAATTAAATAATGTAACAGGTACTTTGAAAAAAATAAAGTACAAATTTAAATAATGTATTTATTTTATCAACTTTTACCAACTCCCTCTCCCTCTTCCTTTCCCTTTCCATCTCCCTCTCCCTCCCTCTCTCTCCCTCCCTCTCTCTCCCTCCCTCTCCCTCGCCCTCTCCCTCTCCCTCTCCCCCTCCTTCTCCTTCTCTAAAACTTAATCTAATGTAATCTACTCTAATCTAATTATTTATCTCTAGTCAAAATTTAACAAAAAATTGGCCAACTGTTGCCTTATCGTAACTAACTAACGATTAACGATTAACGTTAATAACGATTATTTGAACTAACGATTCTTTGAAGTTGCTTAAATTTTTCCCAAGGATTTATTTATTTTATTTATCAATAATGTAATTACTGAAAAGAATAATTTTAAAATTTTGTAACTAAACCATTTTGAATTACATTAGCCATAGTTTATTTTAAAATTTAATTTAGTAGGCCCGCTCTCCCCTAAATATCGTTCATATACCATGTAATGTTAAATGTGTAGTATTGTATTCTTGTGTAAATTGTATTTGTTTTCATCATCAAATGGCACCATCATCAATGGCACCAAGTCCTTCAATCTGTTATTAAATACATTCGTTAACACTTTAGACGTTATTCTGAACAGTACAACTGGACAGAGAGGATATCAAATTCATTTCGTAATTAATTTTCACTGTGCAGTTTTTTTCAATAATACAGTTTGCTTTTTATAAATTTTTTAAAATATATATTATTCTATTTTTTGTGAGTATTAAATTTAAATATATTATATATTCTATTCACTCAAATTCTATTTATTTATTTAGGTAGAGAGACTTAATACGAGATTATTAAGCACTGTTGTTATTTTATTAATACTTAAATGGTGGCATAATTACTTACGCACTAGTGTATAACTTACCCCTAGTATCATAAATCTTTATTATATATCTTGAAATCACTATTTTTTCCTTAGACTCATTTCATTACTTTTTACAGAAAAATATATAAATATTTTAAGCAGGAACAACATATTTTGCGCGGAACAAAACTTTAAATGAAATTAGATTAATTACTGTCTTTTTAAGCATATCTTTTTTCGAATATATGGTTTAATACAATTTTAAACAGTTTTTAGACTAATTTAGAAACAAATTTTTAGACTCGAAAAATTTTTGAGCAACTTCCTGCCTTACTTACTTACTTACTTACTTACTTGCTTGCTGTACTGTAGGGCGAGGGTTCGAGTCCCCATGTATGCGTTTTTAAAAAATTTGTTTCAACTTTATTTGAGTAAACTAAAAATGTAATTTTCACGTATAAATACTCTAGAATGCGTAAAAAGAATAATAATTAATTAACAAAAATATTCCGTAGCTAACTTATTCAATAATTTTTTATAAATGGCAATGGATTTTGAATAAATATTTAACTAAAACAGTGAAGTATTTTTCTACTTTTAGTAAGTGTTTTTTCAAATTAATAATATATTTAGCCTGGTTAAATAAATATTTATTGAATCTAACTAAAATTATTTAGTCAAATCACAAAATGCACAAATATTTGTTCAGTATAGGGTCATCAATTTTTATATTCATGTTCTTTATCATGTACTAGAGTCCATTACTTTTAACGTACTATTCGATGTATTAAAGCACGTAAAATAGCATGTATTATCTCACATACTGAAATTGGCCCTAAAAAGTGCATCTATTAGTACATGCAAAAGTACATGCTTTAAAATATGTGTATACATGTATTATAGCACGTTTTTAAAATCATCCATTAGTACATGGATTTTCACGTCCTATAGACATGCAAAAAAACGTCTTATATTACATGTTAATTTTCAGCTGGGTGGTATAGCTGTTACAGAAAAAAATATAGATATTTTAATGAAATATTTGTAAGTACTAGTATGTAAGTCGATTAACACCAAATGGTTTACCACCACATAAACTAAATCTAAAGATTGGAACCTGTATAATTCTTCTTAGAAATATAAATTTAAATAATGGATTATGCAATGGTACAAGGTTAGTAGTAGAAGAAATGAAAGATTTTAGTATTTTAGCAAAAATTATTACAGGCAATCAAAGTGGATCAATGGTAATTATACCAAGAATAAATTTATCTCCATCAATTGAGGAAATACCATTCTATATGACAAGAAGACAATTTCCAATACGTCTTGCTCATGCAATAACCATTAATAAATCACAAGGTCAATCGTTTAAAAAAGTTGGAGTTTATTTACCATCGCCAGTATTTAGTCATGGACAATTGTATGTTGCACTTTCAAGAGTCAT
>JAXIUT010051555.1:0-10852 GCA_035586675.1 Eurytoma californica | reverse complement strand
GCTGAGCTCGAGCTCGCAGTAACACTTACTGACGGCGCTTACATTTATTCTCTCTCTCTCACACACACACATAAATGTACCTCATATTCCAACAACTTTCAAACTGGTACTTCTCCCCATCGATCGTGACGATGCGCAAAAGGCTACTCCGACTATCTCCGACAGTGTAAGGTAGGCACACGGCCGTGCACACCTACAATTGATCGGGAATCGCGCGCGCTAACGATGAGGGGCGATTAACGAATTCGTATTCGTGCAGCTGCTTACCTGTAGTAAATGTGTCGCCCGGAATGAAAGTCCCTGCTTCCTGTCTCTCGATACCGGACGCAAAGCCGAACACGCGCATAATTTTTTCGTTCAAGATCGTTTTATGTAGTGTTTCGTAGTTACACGTTCGTTCCATCATGTAGAACCCCTTTCTCATTCGTTGCCACCTTTTCTTAGCCCGAGCACGCGTGAGTGCTGGCGATGCGACCTCTTGATCAAAGCTCGCTAAGTATTGCCGCGGTTGTCTCGTCTGATACAGTCGACGCGCGGCTCCGACTAGCTTCTTGCTCGATGCGAAGTCTTGTACAAGCGCATGGGGTACTTGCTGCGTTTTGATCGCTTGCTTCGCACCTTCTGCATGATTTTCGCCCGCGCTCCTCCTCTTGAGGCGACGTTTTGCCGTGTTTTGGGGCTCTGTCAGTATACGCCCTATGCGCAAAATTTCCGTGTTTCCGATTAGATTTGTAGGCGTATTGGTTGTGGTAACCAGTTTGGCAAACTGTAACATAGCAGGCGATGGCGCGAGCACGCACTTATACTCTTCTTTATGGCATTCACGCGCAATTCGGCGATGTTCGCGTTTTCAAGTGTATGGTCGCCTATGCTCACAATCCACGCGTTGTCCCATTTTATACGGTCGAGGGCTGACGTTTTCCAGTGACGAAGCAAGTGACGAGCTTTGCACGCGTAAAGCTTTGGGATGCTCTCGATTACGTCCTCCTTGGAGAGGGGGGAGAGCGTCGCTTCGATTTCGTCCAACTCTCGCTCGGGTCCACGTTCCCGATATAAAAATAGGTATCTTCGCAAAATCTGTAAAAATTGCATGGAATTTTTTCGTTCGGTTTAAAATTTTTTCGAATTTAAAATCGCATGCATCTTGCTGTCGAGACGCGTACCGTCTCTAGGCGTCTGCACGGTACCCCCACCCTCCTCGATCGGTGGAGGAGCGGCGTAAGGCGTACTTTCTGCTTCCCGCGCGTACGTCTCCTAGGGTACGAGTATCAATTTATGCGCTCATTCCATCACTGAGAATTCCGAAAAGATTGGAAATCAAGGTTCCGACCATTGGTACGAATAGGAGAGGAAGAAATGCATCTCCGCTCGGCACGATCGTGTGCTTTCTACCCTGCCAACCATAGGTCCCTCGCCCCCGCAAGCTTACGAGTTTGCGTAATACTTGCTTGTGCTTGCCGAGCCTTTTTTTCTGCGAAGTTTTTAAAGGGACGACCCCGTTCAACACGTTCAAGGCGCACTCGCATATACACCTCACGAGGGCTCTGTCGGCGGTGCGGAGTAGAGCTGTGCGTTGATTTGCGTCGGCGTGGCAGAGCACGTGCAAGAGAGCTCAGTGCTTCTTCGAGATGCAGAAGCGGCGCGCCGATGTTGACGCTGCCATTATCCCCGATCAACTGTCCCAAACTTGGAGATTTTTAGATTTTTATCGCAATTCTCTTGGTACGTAAGCGTACTGTTTCTCGTCGGAGGTGAAGATGCATGTGCGAAACCGATACTTGTCGAGTGTGTTTTGCTAAAGGTCGAGAAACAAGTAAGGGTGACCATTGCGCGTAGCATCAAGATACGCCTTTTTGACGAATTTTGCGTCCTCCGGAAATACTTGCCGGGCTACTTTGAGTTGAGACTGATGTCGCGCTAGGCCTTTCCCTGGTGAAAGATATTTTGCTTAATGAATATCACGCTGATATTCTTATGACGACTTCCCTTCGTCAAAAGATCGAGAATCACGTCGCTGGAAGACTCGCGCATGAGATCGTCGAGAATAAACAACTTTTTTAATCATCGCGCGAGTAATCAGCGGGCTGCGGTAAGCCCTATCGAAATTCGATCGCGCGTTCGGCTCTAGCAAGACTGAGCTCGCGATAAGCCTTCTGCCACTCACCGTAGTAAAGAAGAATTCGGTTGATGCGCGTATCGCACATCTTGAGCAAGTATTCGAGAAATTCTTTTACGAACCACGTTTTTCCGCATCCCGTTGGTCCGCAGAGGCAGCATCTGAAGGGGTGTTTCCAACGAGTGTCCATGGTTGATAATGATGTGGAAACTCGCTCGTTCGATATTTTATAAAAAACTCATCCCCGTGGCACGGACGGTGCGGTCTCGGAATGCATGGTCTCGGACACAGGCGGCACGGTCTCGAACGGGACCTCTCTAGGATAATCTCTAGGATTCAGCGTTATGCGGCTCATTAAAAGGTGATTCGATAAGTACTCGCAGATTTCGGGATTTCGAGACTTTAACGCTTTAAATTCGCATTCCCACGGCTCGCGGACTTTGTACCCCAGATCCTTTACCTTGTCGATCTTGGCACACGTGCTGGCGTGCGTATCGTTAAAGCTTCGCCATCTAATTATGCACTTATCGCGGTCTTTTACAAAGCATTTTCGACATCCGTGATAAAAGCACCCTTGAAATTTGAAGGCAGTCCCTATACTCCCCGGCTCGTGCAAGTATCCGTCCACGATGACCACTGTAGCGACTTTTGTGAATGCGGGTCGCACCGGCGGTATCCGTTTAGCGGGATAATTCCGACCGTGTTTGGGATTAAAAAATTTTTTCGAAACATAAACGAGCATGCAGAAGCTGTAGTGCACGCCGAGATAAAGGGATCCGTTTTCCCCACTTTCAGAAATATTTTTCGGAAAGCGAGGCACGCGTGTCAAAATTTCTATGTCCATAAGGCAGTATTTGACTATTTCTTTTTTAATGTCAAAAACGTAGTTGAGTTTCGTCTCGTTGTACCAAACAGATGAGAAAGCCTCTCGCTCGCTCGCGAACATAGTGCTTGGACTGTAAAAAGAAGCGTCGGGGAGGGTCCCAGCATACTCTTGGTTTTCGAGAGTATTAAACAGATGAGGGAAATACCCTTTTTTCTTACTTTGGGGCAAGCCAAAGGACTGGGGGAGCACGCTAAGTTTCATTTGAAAGTAATTCAAACCATCTATAAATTTTGTTCTTTTCGCGTGGGCTATCAATGTGATATTTGGAGCGTTAAAAATCACCTCGGGGAGAGCGTCGGAGGGCGTACGTTCGACCAAAACTTTGAGAATAAAATGCGCGTCTAAGCCCTTCGCGTTGTGGGCTATGCATACAATATGCTTGAAATACGTATTTGGTCGTATGCATACGCTGAGTAATTGCTCAACGGACTTCTCGCGAAAAATATACTTGCGGACACCGCAAGTGCTGCACCACGTACTCAGATCATCGTTCTCTAGACAGTCATTGCACACTTGATGCGCAACACATAAATTCGGAACGTAAAGTTTTACACTTTCCTGATTGCGATAAGAGGTATCTTGCCGCTTCTCGAAATCTTAAAAAGTAAAAAGGCATTTTTTGTCAGACTTTTTCGTTTTCTCCGTTAAGACCTGCATGTAACAAAGTTCGTTCGGCCCATGATTTTTTTTACAGACTTTGCAATATTTCATACCACAGGTGTTTTTTGCGTAATTTGTTAACTGCGCAGCAACAAATGTTGCAGATGCTTAAAACATTGTATGATTTTTTATTATTTTTTTTATAAGAGCCGTGTGTCCTGTAATTCGCAAAACATTGCTCACCGAAAAAATTTCTATTACAAAGTTCGCATTTTATAATTTCTACATCTTCCGTGTTACAATCAGGTCTCACGAAGCAAGTAGAACAGGTGGCCGAGAATTTATGTTCGTCTATGTACCAATATCGTCGGTTACAATTTTTGCAGTAAAAATTACTTCTACATGCGGCTACGGTATGAGTAATTATATCATAGTGGCGTTGTTGCGGGTCGTAAAGCACTAAAATACATCCCCGAAGATCGTTTTCGATTCGCGCGCGCCCGTCGAAAAAAGCAGCCTCACCGCTCCCGAGAACATTTTTCTCGAACGGTACTATGGCAATTCCCATGTGCGCAAAATATTTTTGAAATTTTTCTAGTTCCACATACCGCACCCATGGCGAGGAATCACAACGCGACACTCTCGCACGAGTTTCTTGGCTAAACTCTTCTGAAGTGCACGGCGCCCGTCGTGTGTCATGTTCCAGTTTTTATGCGCCTCTTCAGTGTTGTTCTGCTTCATATATAAGTAAGCATGGCCTACAGCGAGAGCGCAAGGAAAGCACATTTCATCTGAGTTATTTATCGAAATTGCACGCTGGGCCAAAGTATCAAGACAGATGTTTTTGACCTTTTTTCCGACCTCGCCCGCGAGGAACTTCAAGCGATTCAAGTAACTTGCACATGGCGCAAATCTGCATGGCTCCGCAAAACCGAGCCTGGGAGACCATTATAAACTTTCGGCATTGACGGAAAGGTTAGGAACTCGATGGACGAGATTTGGCGGGAGCTCGGCGCTACTTTCATCATCACACAGCTGGCAATCAAGGTATTTTGCGTATACGGTGACTCTACTGCGTTACCAACAAGTACGTGACCGTCTTGTCAGCTACCCTGCCACAATAAATGCTCGGGGAAGAAAATGGGAGCTGTCTGTGACAAATGTCGCAAAAAGAAAGCTAAGCAGCCTCCAGCCAAAATTTCCCATAAGAGCCAGCTGTCGACTTCCGCCTTGCAAAACTCATCGAGTTCTGTCGAAACACGACAACAAGGAAGTAAACCGCCCTTCAATACCTCCACCGCTAGTAAGCAGGTTAGTGCACGCATACGCACGTCAACTTCGAATGACAAGCGCCCCCTACCACGTGCACTGCGCGGCGCTTCAACACTAACGGCCGCGCAAGCATTGCGCAACGGCGCTACGACCGCGCCTCAGACGCTGCATGACCGGAGCGACGCTGCTCCAGATAAGGTTGCCGATACGTTGGCGCAATACAACGCGTCGCAATGCGCCTCTACAGCTATGCCCTCGTCTATCGCGGCTCAACACCTTGTTGCCGGGTCGATTGCTCCCTTAACTGCAGGACATCAGGCGTTGCAGGAGTCAGTCCGGTTGCAGCACTTCAGGCGCTCAGCAGTTCACTGGACCGCCAACTATCAAGCGCTGACTCGAATGCCAGATCAAAGCGCGCGGATGACTCTTTTGCCTTACTAGGCCTTGACGAAAACTCGCACATTATCGACTCCATTGTGCAAAATGATAGCGTGTCTGCAGGTCAACGTCCAAAAGATCATCGAGACTGCGACGATGTTTCCTCGCTTCCTTTTATTAATCATAACGTTATTATCCCTCAAAGCACCCTAGATTTATTCTTTCAACATTTTAATTCCCTCCAGGACCAGCTCAGTGAGATCAAGTCCTTTATGACTAGGAATCCTGGAGCCACTAGAAATTGTTCATTTTCAGCACCAACAACTGAGGAGAATAACGATCTGTCGGCTCGGTTTTCAACTCTTCAAGAACTTGTCACTAAACAGTTGTCCCAACTGGAGGAGCAGCGTTTGGATCGCGAACTGCTCCTGGAGGAGAATAGACTCATGAAAGAGCAGCTTCAAGCTATAAGTACAAATCTTGGTGCTTTGCAGGATCATTCTATGAATCGTGTTGATATATCTCCCTCTACTACGCGCGCTCTGCGTGTTTCTGCGAATAATACTTGTGCCATCCCCCAATCTCACAGTCACACTACACTACCGGCTGACTCGCATCCTGGGTCGTCTCATGGGGCTGGTGAGATCTGGTGGCTGCTATACTGAAAACTGTGAACTAATTATTCAAGGTATGCTTAAACGCGAGGTTACGCCCTCTAACGAGGAGTTAAATACGATTGCATTCGCAGTTCTCAGCACTTTTCTCCCGACTATTAGTCGACATAACGTCACCGGCGTTCGCGCCTTGTTGTCCCGTGGACTGACGCGGGATATCGAGGCTTTGACTGGTGGGGACTCGGGATCGAATTCGAAAATGGTGGCGCCACCATCCTGCGTGGTTACACTCTCCCGTGCGGGACTGATCCGAGATGTGATGCGGGCCAAACGCGCGCTCACTAATAATTATCTGAACACTAATGACATCAACCCCGAGCTGCTTGGCTCAACGTCGGCCTTTTGCATACCAGGACAGAACATTTTTATTAATGAATCGTTGCTCCACGATAAATTTCAACTTTTTAAAAGTTTGAGGCCCATTGCACAGGGGCTGGGCTTGAAATACGTCTGGCATGTTGGTGGCAGATTTCTCGTCAGGTGCAAGGGAGGAGAGCGTGCGCAAGTATTCGCATCTGCCGTCTATTTACAAGCCATTCTAACGGCGAGTCTGTCCACCCCCTCTTTACGACGGCCAAACAGGCACGACACGGCACGTGACGAAAAAGAAATAGAAGACTGCACGATACGTGACGAACTGGGGGCAGGACCGACAATCAACTCGGTGGCTCCATCTTGACCAGTCACGCCCGAGGGAAGTAAGCAGAGAGTGGGGAGTTTGTTGAAGGCAGGATTTGTCAATATTAACTCAATTAGAGGACGTATTGAGAAACTTCGTCTCTTCCTAGCTAAACATCCTTCCTATGACGTCTTAGGAATTGCTGAGACATGGCTGGGCCCAGTCGTGAGTAACAGTCTCGTTCAAATCAAAGAATATTCATTAATTAGGCAAGATCGCAATATCAATGGTGGTGGGGTTGCCTTGTTTGTCCGCAATTCTTTCAAAGTTACTGTACTGGCATTGTCAAATACTCTGTGTCCGGTTAAACCGAAAATCCCTGAGTATCTTTTTTGCAGCGTGCAACAGGGTAGTTCTGCACCTATTTTGGTCGGTGTCGTATATGGGTGATTCTCCAAGAAAGTGCATATTTTTTGGTGTAGACTCTGTGGTAGTCAAAGCCTCTCCTTCATTGGATAATGATGATAACTTGAAATTTTTTTTATAAACAAAACTTAATTTACTTGAGAATAATACTCAAATTACAAATTGCATGTTAGCATCATCATCCAACGAAGGAGAGGCTTTGACTACCACGGAGTTTACACAAGAAAATTTGCACTTTCTCGGAGAATCACCCATATAGGCCCCCGAGTATCCCAATGCAGAAAAACACCGATCTGTTTCCTACTATGCAGGAGCTTTGCAGTGATTTTAGCAAATGAGTTATCCTTACAGCTTGTCGAGCACGGCCCCACCCATCGACACACCCCATCGTCTCATACTTGGATTGATGTAATGTTTACTGATGAGAATGACAAGATTTTGGACTATAGGAATGAATGGCTGCCCTACTTCGGCAAACATGCCTTAATCGATGTCACCATTGACATTTTTGTACCGACTCGATCTGAGGAATCGTTTACTTTTCGGGATTTTAAAAGCATCGCTTCCACCTCTCTTCTGGACTTACTTACTCGATGCGATTGGGCAGCCATGCGTTCCATCGAAACCGATCTGGATAGTGCTTTGAAAAATATTAATAACAATTTAAATTTAGCAATTGACGAACTGGCACCTGCTAAACAGGTTTGCCCGAATAAAAGGTATGCTTCTTGGTTTGGGCCAGAGCTTCGGCTGCTCATTGATAAGCGAGACGCTACGCACAGACGGTACAAACGTACTGGGCGAGCAGAGCTTCTAAATGAGTATCTTTGGCTCTGCAATGAGGTCGACGTGCGCACTGCTCAAGAGAGAAGCTCCTTGATCTTGCATCATTTATCGGACGCTCTTGATGTCAATAAAAACGTTTGGAAGGAAATGCGAAACCTCGGCCTACTACCTAAGCGAAAAGAGGATGAACTATTTGGTTTCATGCCGGGTGAACTGAACGAGCATTTTGCAGGAATATCGGTCTCTCCTTCTGAGAATCTTGAGGATGCAATGGATGGTATTTTATCTGCTAAGGATGAAGGCTTTTCTTTTAGTCCAGTATCTCTGAATGATGTCTTGCTATCTCACATTTTTCCTCTCAGGCTTGTAACTGGAAGAAACACACAAAATAAATTCATATTAGACACAGAATGTAATTTAAAAAATACATTCTGTGAAAAGAATATAAAATATATTTCATCAAACTTAATTGGCAACAAGAATTTAATAATAAATTTTAGCCGTTAGGCACACCGACTAACTTTCGCGGTCCGACCGGACTCGGGACGCCTTCGCTCTGTAACAATATAAATTAACAGCATTCAATAAACGCGATTAACATTCATACGCACACCATTCCGTTCGCTCAGAAGAAAATACAAAAATAAATAAATAACGTTTCGCGTGAATTTAATCTATTATTGACGCGATTGCTAAAGCAACATTAAACAACGGAAAGCTTTATTTAAGACGGCGGATCATAGATTTCGGACACGACGGACGGCGACACAGCGCTCAGCTGCTCCGGTAGTTCGCACTAGCTGCGCTCAAGACGCGCGCTAGCCTCCTTAGAGAGAAGAGGCTCGGCTCAGAACGCTGAGGGAACTGACTCTGCAACCAAGTCGAGTCTAGCTCGAAGGCTCGGTAGAGAGTCTGGCGCTCGGTGGGGAGAGCGACTCCGCCGGGGAGTCATCTTGGCAACGAGCGCGCGGTAGTAGGAGAGCCCGAGAGCGCACTCACTCAACCGCTTTCGGTCGCTTCGGACCGCGAGTACATATAGATATACTCGCGTGCCAAATACGACACGCGCTTTGCGCGAGGTAACAGAGCTGTTTCTTGCGCTGAGAGAAACAGCTCTGTTACAGGCTAAAGGAGTAGACGGAGTTCCTCAAAATGTAATCGTGAAAGCTCTCCCCATTATCGGTGACTATCTTATCAGAATATTTAACTCCTCTTTCGCGCTGGGGGTCTTTCCGAGCATCTAGAAGCAGGCGCAGCTGATTGCTTTAAATAAGGTTTCAACTCCAGAAAATGTTACTGAATTTCGTTCTATTGCGCTGCTCTGTTTCCTTTCCAAGGTGCTCGAAAAGATCGCTCATACACAAATCACGGAGTATTTAAATAAAAATAAATTATTTGATCCTCTCCAGGCCGGTTTTAGAAAACACAACAGTACCCAGACCGCATTATTAAAATTGACCGATGATGTACGTATGGCCATTGACAAAAAAAAAGGTGACGCTTTTGCTACTCTTTGACTTTAGCAAACCTTTCGACACCATCTTGCCTACCAAGCTATTATCAAAGCTTCGACAATTTATCTTCAAGGTCGCTCCCAGATGGTTATCTCCAACAAAAATGATTTTCTGAAGGACCTCCTGGACGGCCATGTCATTAAACATCTTTTTTATGCGGATGACCTCCAGATTTATCTTTACATCAGTACAGATAAATTTCTGGAGGGGGTAGCTCGGCTAGGGCAAGCGGCAAGAGTGGTCGCTGATTGGGCTATGGCTTCGGGACTGCGTCTCAACTCTGGTAAGACCAAAGCAATCTTTTTCGGTTCCAGGAAGAACGTTAATGATATTAATTCGTAGAGCTTGCCTGAAATTGAGTTGCAGGATGGTGCGATTGTCCCCTTCAGTGAATCAGTCTTGAGTCTCGGTGTTACACTTGACTCTAAACTCACGTGGAAACCGCAAGTTGACTCTATTGCGGAAAAAGTCAATAAATCCCTTTATAGCTTGCGGTTTATTTGTGATTGTACCACCGAGGCTCTTCGCAGAAGGCTAATCGAGACCCTGATCCAACCCTATCTGGATTACTGTTCGGTAGTTTTCCTTGACATCTCCGATGAACAGAAACTACGTCTTCAGCGGTTAAGCAATTCTTGTGTGCGATATGTTTATGGGATAAGGAAGGTTGAGCACATAACACCTTACAGGCAGCGCCTTGGATGGCTCAGAACTGCCTCGCGTAAGCTCTACTTTGAAGCCATTCTACTTTATAAAGTCACTCGGTTACGTGAATCAAAGTATCTCGTCTCCTTATTTTCTGAGTACGTCTCGAGGCAAGCCTGTAGAAGTGCGCCCCCCGTGCTTAACATCCCTGCAGTGAGCACTGAAACAGGTGGTGGTTCATTTCAGGTACATGGGGCGTACTTCTGGAACTTCCTTCCTCCTAACCTACAATACTCTCCCTCCATCTCGTCTTTCAAATGGGCGATTCGTCAATATCTCTTGGATCTTGATCCTTAGTCCACACTTTTAGGGAGGTGGATGGTACAAGCACATTAGTAAAACGGCATAACTTCTTAGTTATGGAACCAGATGATTTGACTGGCCTTAAGAGCCTTATGTGTGATATTATAGTTAGAGTTAGTCTAGCGGCCCTTCTGGCCTAAAATGTGATTTTTTTATTTAGCTGCGATATTAACTACGACTCATAGTTGTTACCTAGATAGATCCTACCTTAAGGGGCTATGGAACCTATAGCCTTTTCTTCACTTTTTAACCTGCAAAAAAAAGTATTTAATTAAAAATTATATTTACATTATATATTCATAGTACATAATATTTTTTACTCATTTTTATCCACCTGGAGTCATAATTCCATCTGGAACCTGAGATATCAGTTGTCGAATATTTTTTCCTTTCACGCCAACGGCTTAAAATGATGGTTATTAGTGCCATTTAGGACTGACGCTATGGATTAGTTGTTTTTTTTTTCCTCTATGAATTACCTGATGTGTTAAAAGTTACATTAAAAATGAAAATTTCATTTTTTTCACATATTCGTTACCAAAAAAAAATAGAAAAAGAATTTTTTACCCTTAG
>JAXIUT010051545.1:0-10852 GCA_035586675.1 Eurytoma californica | reverse complement strand
ACACACACACACACACACACACACACACACACACACACACACACACACACACACACACACACACACACACACAAAAGAGTATTTTTGCTTCCTCAAAGAGGAAGCAAAAATACTCTTACCAAATTCGTTAAAAATTAATTAAGTAATATGCGCGCACAATTAAATGCACTAAAACAGTAGCTAAACTAAATCGATTTACTGTTACTGTTTAATATTTTTTTTCTAACTTTTAAATTCTGTAAGATACCGATACCAGTGTGACCAGATTGTGGCGATTTTTCGCTACTTTAGCATGTATTTTGATTACTATATATATTGCCCGCTTGGTCACACTGGCCGGTAGATACATAATAACTAATGCAAGGCGCGAGAGAGTGAAAGAAAACTGTTTAATAATTGAGCATGTACATAATGTCGGCCGATTTTTACCATTCAAAATTTGATTTTCTTAATTTTTAAATACAAATTTGATTTTTAAACTGTGATGGGAAAATTCCCATCACCATAATGGGGAGTCCGGAGGATTGCGTCACCGAGCTGTCGGCTGCAGCCGCCGATTAATACGCGTGTTGCAGGCGCGAGCAGCTGACAGCCGACCCACTGCATGAGGCAGCGAGTGGGAGAGAGAGCGAGCGCGTGCTTGGAGATGCCCCGCGCGCGACAGAAGCCGTGCAGGCCGATACGCCCCCCCCCCCTGCGAGCTGACGCCGCCGCCATGATGCCGAGCCGGCACCTCGGAAGCACGAGCCCGCGCCAGGGTGCAACGAAGACATCAAAAAAAGGCACGTCTTTCGCTAATATAGACACTGAAAAGACTAGTATTTTTGGTCGAAAGATACAATCATGTAGCTCACCATACGTCATGGAAAAACGTATGTTTTTCGCTAGTGTGGCTCATGGGACTCTCGGCTAGCTCGGAGCTTTCTGGCGAGAATGAATACCGAGCGGCTCCGCGCTTGGGCATTTATAGTCCTCAGAAGACCTTTCTTTTCTCTCCCTTACCTTCACAAAAAGCAATGCCCTTCAGAGCGGCCGCAGCGTCGCTAGAAAGCCGCGAGTGGAGAGCGACGCTGTGACGTCACAGGCGGAGCGCAAGAGAGAAAAGCTCAGCTTGCAGGTGCAGCGGGGCGAGGCGGGGTTGACGCGCGCCGCTATTGGAGAGCGCCTCGAGACGTTACAAGCGGAGCGCAAACGAGAGGGATACGCCGCGAGAGAGATAGGCGCCGAAAGGAATGCGGCCCGGCTGACACCGTAAGCTTGCAAGTCGCCGCGTAATATTACGCTTAAAAATTAGAAGATTAATCTCGCGAATCATAAATGCAATTTAATAGTTTTTCTTATTTCGCGTACTAATAATTTTTCAGAATACATTAATTAATTAATAAAAATCGGATTCTTATTTGATGGGTGTTACAGAGGGCTGGATCTCGTGGATGACGTCGTGGATCTGCCGTTCATGATTCTGGTGGTGCACTAGAGCCCCGTGTGTCCATTGTCGCCCCTTTTTGTAGTCTTTCTTCGTTACCCTCGCTCTAGCGATTTCCGAAGAAATCGCGGGAGGGACGTAAACTGTTCCCAGCTGTGGTTACACTTTTGGTGCCGCGTGATTTCTTGGTCATCGCTAGATTCAGCGTCTACCTACAGAAATTCGATCTGAATTGGAAATTACTTGCTGATCGCGTAGGCCGTACCTAGTAGAATCCGATGTCTTGTGCGCGGATTCCGTCTACTGCTACTTGCAATACCTTACTTATATAATCTTAGCTATATTCGCACCAACCCGAACGCACTACCGCGCTTAAAGACACGACAAGAGCAGTGCAAATTTTCCGCTTTCCTGAATCTTGTACAATAGTAAAAACTTGTAATTTTGTATTGAAGTTCCATGTATATATTTGCTAGTATAATTAAAAAAATCCCCATTTTTGAGCGTTTCAATGCTGCAATACTTATGTCTTAGCGGTCTATACCCATCGTTACATTTCTATCTTAAATGTATATGTATTTTTTTCTCTCCAGTCTTTACAATAATAGGACATCTATTATTTGCAATGTATACGTATATATATTTCTTCTTTGCATTGATGGTTTTTTATTCACTTAGGGTGCGCGTACTCTCGTATCGTCCTCGGATAATGTTGATTGATGGGCTCGGGCGATCCATCAAAGCGAGACGGTGGGCGGCTGGCAGAGTGCTATGCATAGTTGCATCTGTTGATTCTGGATTGTTGGTGTTTTGGATAGCCACTACTTCCGTATCTTTGGTCCAGCGAGGTCCTACTTTATGGTCTTTATGGCTTTGTGAGTTGTAGTTGTTGCTAGGTTGGTTGGTCTCGTCTGTAAACCATCTTTTACGGAATAGTAGCGGGCACTCCCAGAGGCTAAGACTCCAAATTACGGTTGTAACGATTACGAGTGTTAGGCTTGTTCCTCCGAAATATGAGATTGCAGGTTGCAAAGTGTCAAACTATCGCGACGCCGCATTATATTTACTCATATGTCGCGCCTTATCTATAATGTCGCGTAGATCGCTCCCATACTTTAGCGATTTCTGGGTCAGTTTTATTTCATTTTCTGCCCCTTTCTCATTTAAAATATTCTTTACATATCCCGGGGATTCAATTGTGTTATTAATGATGATCGCGATATCGAGGAGTATTTCATGAAGGGCCTATAGCCTTTTTTTCACTTTTTAACCTGCAAAAAAAAGTATTGAATTAAAAATTATTTTAATGTTTGATATTAATATTATATAACAATTTCTACAAATTAATACCCAGATGGAGTCATAACTCCATCTGGAACATGAAATATCAGTTGTCGAATATTTTGTCCTTTCACGCTAAGTGCAGACCACAATTTTTAATTAATTTTAATGAAACTAGTTTTAAAATGTTTATTTTTTATGTCATTTAGGGCTGACGCCTAAATTACCTAAGAAAAAATTCTTTTTCTATTTTTCTTGGTAACAAATATGTAAAAAAAATGAAATTTTTATTTTTAATATGACTTTTAAGACATCAGGTAATTCATAGAGGAAAAAAAACTAATCCATAGCGTCAGCCCTAAATGGCATTAAAAATAAACATTTTAAAACCAGTTTCATTAAAATTAATTAAAAATTGTGGTCTGCAGTTGGCGTGAAAGGAAAAAATATTCGACAATTGATATCTCAGGTGCCAGATGGAGTTATGACTCCATATGGGTATTAATTTATGGAAAATTTTATATAATATTAATATCAAACATTAAAATCATTTTTAATTCAATACTTTTTTTTGCAGGTTAAAAAGTGAAAAAAATGGCTATAGGTCCCATAGCCCCTTAAGTACCGTAATTGACGACTTACTCTCTATTTCCCGGGATGTCACTATACGGGCGTTATTTGATCATGCGGCGCATCGGGGTTCCAGGTGTAGCAAAGTTGCCCCCTTAATTGTCAGGATTCATTCGGAGGACTATTTACAATTGACTAGTTGCTCGGCCGCGTTGGTCGAGTATATCCAGGTATTTGGTATAGTAGCGCGGGCCCAGAAGGTTTTCTCTAGTTTTACGAATTTAATTCTACATTGCGATAAGTACCGTATTTCCTTTCCGGTGCTTAGTTTAATTTCACAAGATTTACTATTTATAACCCTATGACGCCCAATTATAAAAAAATCTTAACTATTTTATAATGTAATAAATGTAAGGGCAACCGAGAAGCCAAATAATTTAATCTTAATAGTGCTGACAAAAACCGCAGAATGAATTTGAAAAAAGCGCGCATAAAAGCTGGCGACCCCGCAGACTCGCGCTTGCGACGTCACAAAGCTCCTCCCCGAGGCAAAGCTCCCTTGTCTTGCGCTCCGCTTGTGACGTAGCGGCGCTCTCCAATAGCAGCGCGCGTCAACCCCGCATCGCCCCGCCGCACCTACTAGCTGAGCTTTTCTCTTTCGCGCTCCGCCTGTGACGTCACAAGCAGCGCTTCCCACTCGATCAATGTCGCACCGCCGCGGCCGAAGCCCATTGTACAGGCGAGAAAGAGAAAGGATAGGTCTGGCTAGGACTATAAAAGAGCGTGCGCTGAGCCTCTTTTTCTCCTTAAAATTCAAAATATATTATAAAAGTCAAATTTCAATAAATGAATATTATATAAATTAAACATTTATTCTTTCTCTATTTTTTAAATAATACCAGCGACACGAGGTCATCTTTTCACGACGCCGGTGAGCTACGAAATTACTAATCAATGGGTCGGGATAAAGAAACGATTAGACTAGCGACACGCGGCCGTCTTTTCACGACGCCGATGAGCTAAATAATCGCTGAAAATTAACAAATGATTTCACTAGCGACACGCGGTCGTCTTTTCATGACGCCGGTGAGCTACTTGATTGTCGCATTCGCGAAATCTAAAATCGGGTTCAGCACACGAATCTTGAACAAATTAAACGGCACGATAGTGCACGTTACATCCCATATATGCTCCGTCTCCTTGCATATGATTAGTTTATTGAGTTTCTTCTACTTATTTAAAGAATCAGGGGCTATTGGCATGAAATAGTTGTGGCGGTCGCTAATTGCGAAATATTCGCTTTCTGGTCAAATGTGCGCGTACGCGGAATTTACCTGGAGTGAATTTTAATATATCGGTAATGGTGAAGCTTTAAACATATTTAAATTTAAATTTATATTTTGCATAGTCCAATAGACGTATGCCGAGGCTATATATCAAATAATAATTTGTGAAAATAATGTAAGATCCAAAACCTTGACCATGTTGGTAAGTGATTCCTGATTCGGCATGATCGGGTCAGATCGCTTCGGAAATGGTTTTAGTGACTAGGTCAGCTGATAATTCGACTGAGGTTTCTAAGGCTCCCTGCTCTTATAATTGCGCTTGCTGTTGCGCCAATTTTTGCGTTGCTAATTCTAACTGTAATGCTTTTTCGTGAACTATACCGAATTCCATTGCCACTACTTCGGTTTGGTTTGCCACTAGACTTGCCAGGGTTCTTGTGTCATTGCCAGTCAGTTCTATGAAGGTTTTTAATTCTTCTCCCGCTTCTTCGTCCAGTATTCCAAATAAGGTGCGACTTATTCTGGGGTGAGTCTCGCGGCCTTCTAATAGTTCAGCTATTCTCTCTGAATCCTTTAAGGTGTCATGAATTTGACTGTGTAGCCGCTTTAATTCCTATTTGAACAAGCAGGTAGTGTTTGGGTGATAACATCTCTCGTTGAGTGCCTGCCAGACGGCGACTAACTGACGTAGTTAGCGGGTTTAGTTTTTCCACTAATATCCCAGGGTTTTGTTGGACTGGCTGCAAGTATACTGAATCCAACGCATGTGTCGGTTTGAAGGCCCTGTAATGAAAGAGGGTTTCCCTGTGATTAATATGTAGGCCTTAATTCTCCCTCTAGCTTTACTTATTTTCTTTTTCTATATTTTTCTTTCCTTGTCTTAGAATAAAAATTCGCTCGTAACTTTCCCTGCTCGGATTTGCACGGGCACTCGATCATCCAGTGACCGATAAAGGACGAGCAAAGTCCTACGATCGCGACTTCTTTTATAAAAATTCGCCCTCCGTCGTAGCCGTGTATAACTATGACCACGTCCATCTTACTCGAAAAAAACTCTGAAGCGAATGACGAGTTCGCATTTCGCGGGCGTGCTAATATACCCCGTCTACCCACTCTTACGATAACTATAATCCGTAACAATTTGACGGTTGGAGTCGATCTCCATCACGTTGTCATATTCTGCGTAAACAATGCAGTTCACTGTGTTGGTCAGCGCTTCCTCGAAACGTACCTCAATACGCGCACTACCCGAGCGGATGAAGTTCCAGTGTGACGCACAGTGCGCCGATAAATCGGGGGTGAGATCGAAAGCGGTTAAAAAGTTTCCTTCTCTGTAATTTACACGGTTGATGCCGATTCCCTTGTTAAGAAAATGAATTCCTGTCCCCGAAAACAGAGTGTGAAAAGTGTCGATACAAAGTTTATTGTTTCCAACGAAATGCGGCTGGAGAGTTTACACGGGACTTGCGCGCCATCGATGTACATAGAAAGATAGTTTATCGAAAAATGCTGAAAATTAAACGGGTTTAGCGTGCGATTTCCGTTGAATTCTCTGTTGTAGCCAATGATTATTCTTTTCGGCAGCTGCCCGAGAATTACGTTGTCGAGCGTGGCTCCGATTATTCCCGTGTGCATGGTGAAAGCCTTAATTTCGACGCACGTCAGAGAGTATTTAGCCGTTGTTTTGGCTAGAGCTTTCGCGTGGGCAAGCAAGACGCCCGGGCTTATCTTGACGAACTTATCTGGCGAACAATGAGCGAGGCTTCTTTTATGTGCACGTTGAATGGTCCGCCGTTGGGTCCATCAAACAAAAAGCATCCTTACTCCGCACGAGTCGCACCCTAATTTCTACACTGTTTATGAACATTTTATCTTGATTAAAATTATCACCGCGCAGGTGACCGATCATATCGACGGTTTGACCGTTTAACGTAAAGTACTGACGCTGCTTGACCCCCTAATTCGAATTCGTCGCTTAGTTAGCAGGCGCATCGAATTGTCCCACTGTATCCTCGTACCAGAGATTAGCTGTCAAGAGCGACTCCTTGCTCGTGGAGCTATAGTTGAGGAGCGACTCGATGTACGCTCTGTAGGGGTAGGCGTTTTTAGGCGGCGAAACTAACTTTTGATTAAGAAAAACGTCGACTTGGTTAAACAGCGAGTGTAAAAAAATGTTTGTGGGTGCGACTTTTGCATTCTCTGCTGCTGCCTTATCCACCGGTTTTATATGTGTTTGCACATAGAGCATAGCGTGCGCAAGATCTATGTAATGGCCGCTCGTCCCGGACACTACAAATTCTAGAGGGGCATCGCTGTCATTGGCTATGGAGGCGACGGGTTTGTAGTGTAGAAAGCTGCTACTATCTATCGCTGTTTGAGTAGCGGGGAGAAAAAAAAATCTAACTCGCTGGAGAGGCACTAGGCCGAGTGAGAGTGTAAGAAAGTCATTTTTTAGACTTACGGCGGACCAAAGATATCGAGCGCTTACGCGGTGCTTTTCGCTGCTTACGGGGAGCAGAAGTGCGCACAGCTGCATCCGCTCTTACATCCGCCACCCTTTTTTTCCCGACTCACGTGCGCGCGACTGGAAAGCGTCTTCGAAACTGGCGCCGTTGTTGGTCACGTCAACGAGTACATTCATCCCTGCTCGAACGGCTTCTTTACTGACGGCTTTAGCGCCGCTCGCGAGCAAAGGGAGCATTCTACGAAAAAGTCCTCCCAAAAAAGATTCAACTCCTCTCCCGCGCTGGTATCTGGAACCTGCGAAAACATTCTTCACACCCGCCCCCTCCCCTATTTGATCCTCGTAGTATCTAATTTAGTGACTCATTTTAGTAATTCCGTTTGAAGTGCAGCGTTACGGTCAGTGTCCCGTACTTGAATGGAATAAGGCCGTGTTGGTCTCTTATATCTATTACTATACTCTGAAAACTGCGTTGCAGCAACGGAATATAAAGAACGGGGGCAAAATGCCTTACAGCGTTGCTGCCGAATTTTAATTTTTTCCCGTCGAGCGAAACAATGCGCAAGAGGCTGCTCTGAGTATCGCCGACCGAGTACGGTACGCACACGTCCGTGTAGATATACAGTTGATCGGGTATCTCGTCCTTCTTACTCAGAGCGAAGCTCAACTTTCTCTCAAAGACGAACACTCGTGCAATTTTTTCGTTGAAAGCGGTTTTGTGTACACCCTCGAATTCGCATTTATGCTCCAACATGAAGAATCCCTTCTTATAAGGCGCCGGGAGAATCGGTTAGTGTTTGAAAATATCTTCCGGTTTATTTATTTCCTCGGCTAGTTGCTCGACGCTCTGGTAAAGGCCCGGCGAAAAACCGAGGGTTTTGTAGAAGCGCACGATTTGAGCTAGAATAGAATAGAATAGAATAGAATTTATTATTGCAAATAAGAATTTACAAAGTGTAAAAATATATACAATTTTAAAATACATATTTAATTTTACAATTTTTACTAGTCTTTTTTCACAAGTAATACCTAAATATTGCACGTGCGTGATATCACAGTCAAAAATATAATATAAAAGCTAATTTACTAAAAGTAAATGGAGCTTATAGCAATATCACCGATAAGTTTGGTATTACAGCTATTAAAAATGACTAGTTAACAACTTCATATAAATAAAACTATTCAGTCAATCTAAAAATAAAATAAATAAAAATATAACTATAAAATAAACAACACAACAAAGCATTTTTAGTACACATTCTCTCACTCGCTCATCCTGCAGAGTCAGTGCGCAGCCAGCCCAGAGCTGCTCTATGGGAGGAAATATGATCCATCCGACTTATTCCCAACACGTATCCACACATGAATTCTGCAGTCGTTGTAGTCTGTTCCTTAAATCCTGAGATGCATCAAGCGACACCACTGAGCAATAGTCTAGACGTGGAAACAGCAAGGCAATTACTAATTTCTTCCTTAAGGATTCAGTGATGTATTTACGGGAGAAAGAAAGACCGAACAATACCCGATTGAATTTTTTGTTCACATGGTCGATGTCTGGCCTCCACGAGAGACTACAGTCGAGCACCACAGCGAGACTCGTGACAGTATCAGAGAAGGGGATGCAGGCGTCACTTCGAAGGTCAATCGTCCTAGGCTCCGAGTCAGAATAAAAGGTGCTGATAAAACACCTGTTTCCGAAGGCGACAGCCTTGGTCTTGGATTTATTAAGTTTAAGTGACGCGCCAATCGCCCAATCCGACACTGCCCCGGCCGCCCGTTGTAGCACTCTCAAACCCTCCTCCAGATTTTCTCGAGGAACTTGCGTGTAAATTTGCAAATCGTCAGCACAGAAAATATATTTGATGTCATTTATGTATTGACAGAACAACAAGGGCCCCAGAACTGAACCCTGTGGTACTCCTAAATTTGTATTTTGTCACATTGAAGAACCCTTACCCTATTGAAAAAACTTAGCTAAGAACTCAGCTAAGATTTTTAAGACAGCTAAGAAAAAGAACTTAGCTAAGATCTGATGCCAAAATCTTATCTAAAATCTGATCAAAAATCTGATCTGAAATTTGTCTACTTTAAAAAGACGCAAAATCGGTTGACATGCATAAATACGCGGTATTCAAAAAAGTCCCGTAAAATAAATGTATGCATTTCAAATGGTTTTGAGTCTTTGCAAAGAAAAAAAATTGTAGATCAGATTTTTTATTAGATTTCAGATAAGATTTTGGCGTCAGATCTTAGTTAAGATCTTACCTGAGATCTTACCTGAGTTCTTAGTTAAGTTTTTTCACTAGGGTAGTTTTGCTAACGACGCATTGCTTCCTATCAGAAATATACTTTTTTACTAGGAGTGTTTGTGGTGGCGATCAATCTAGCTAACTGAAGACCGGTAGGCGAGGTCGCGGGCTCGCGCTTTTTGCTCTTCTTTATCACGTCCACGAGCAATTCGCCGATATTTGAGTTTTCGAGCGCGTGGCCGTCAAAGCTCACTGTCCCCGTATTATCCCATTTTATACGCTCGGGGCGGTCGACCTCCAGTGCCTCAACAGGTGGCGGGATTTGCATGCGTAGATCTTTGGTATGCTCTCGATCACGGCCTCCTCGGAGAGGGGGGAGAGCGTAGCGTCGATGTCGTTCAACTCGCGCTCCGCTCCGCGTTCCTCGGAGCGGTCGCTATCCTTGAAAAACAAATAACTGCGCAATACCTGCAAAAACTGCAAGCACTTTTCTATCGTTTTTAAAATTTTTCGACTTTAAAATCGCGTGCATCTCCTCGTCCAGACGAGACGATGTATCGCCGGGAGTTTGAACGGTTTTCTCGCCAATCTTGGGCATCTGCGGTGGCGCGCTCTCTTTCCCACGCGTACGTCTCCTCGGGCACGAGTATCATCTTGCGTGCTCGCTCCATCATTGCGTGGTATTTCCCGCGAAAAGTTTCGAAATCAAGCTGCAGACTATCGGCATGACGAGCACCGGGAAAAAGCCGCCACCGCTCTGCACAAACGTGCGCTTTTTACCGTGCCAGCCAAATGCCCCGCGCCCGCGAGTGCCAACGAGCTTGCGCAATACAGCCTTGTGCTTACCCCATCTTTTTTTCTGCACGGGTTTCAACTCTGCGACTCCTTTGAGCACGTTCAACGCGCACTCGCATATACACTTAACGAGGGCTCTATCGGCGCTGCGAAGCAGGGCAGCGCGTTGTAGCCCAATCGGATTAATTTTTTTTCAAAAACAATCATAAAGACGGTGTTTTATTTTTGTAAGTTCTTCGAAAGCGTGTCAGAGTACTAGAAAAAATTCGTGCGGCCAAATCTGGTTGTCGAATATTGTTTAAATAATTAAACAAAAAACCAGTTTTTTCGTACCCATTGTCGAGCCCTTGTTGTCAATGAAAAATAAAAAATACAGACTTATAGGCACTAAAGATACCTACAAAATAAGCTTAGGTTTGTTAAAATTCGTTAATTGTGACATCCTTGAGAACGTCCTTGAGGTCATACTTGAGGACATTCTTAAGGATAAGGATGTCCTCAAGGACGTCCCCAAGGATATCCTCAAGGATGTCCTAATGTCATTTTTGTTCAAAAATATTCAAAATTAATAAATAAACATAGTAAATGCATTAATCAATTGTTAATAAAATAAAAAAGCAAATAAAACAGAAAAAAAAGTGGTCATCATTGGGGACTTGAACCAGATACCTTTGGGTTGCCAGTTGATCACTTTATCCACTTGACTAGAGTTGCTTATATTTCTTAATACCTAATTATTGCTCTCATACTGATGTCATTATGTTTATTAATTTATTTGAAT
>JAXIUT010051524.1:0-10854 GCA_035586675.1 Eurytoma californica | reverse complement strand
AAACGCAAAAACGAGCTCCGCTCTAAAATGCGCCTTTTTAATTTACATTCTCAAAAAACCGACGCGTGTACGTTACAGGCTTTTTCCTCCACCTTCAGTGGAGATTTTTTATGCCAAATAAATTACCTTTATTTCTTGTATTTAAATATAGCTGTTATTATTTCAAATCCACACTCAACCCTATCAATTATTATTCCTATTATTGTCATTCTTTAATTATTATTTAGCTCACGCCGACGTATTACGTAACAAAAATTTTAATGATTTTTTTTTTAAACTATAGGTCTAATATCTAAAAAATAAAAAATTTAAGGGTCTTTATATCGACAACCATTGAGTAAAATTTTCATAGAGTTATCTAAAATTATGTCTAAAACGTAGAAATGAATTTTTTCTTAAAAAATCAAAAAAATTATTATTCTAAAAATTGGCTTGTACGATTTGAAAAAAATTAAAAACTACGTGAGTACACTCAAAAAATAAGTTAGAAATTAAAATGGAATAAAGAAAAAATTACTTTTGCGAATAACAAATTGGGAACGAAGACAATGGTTATTTTTAGTAAATAATTTTTTTTTCAATAACTGAACTATAAAGAAATCTCAAAAATTTTACATTTTAAAGGTCTTGTATTAACAATCATTCAGTAAAATTTTCATTATTATATCCTAATAAATAATACTTATAAAGTAAGCCTACACTCACATATTCAGAATTACAAATAGATAAGCTAGGGTGGTTCTGGCTCAGGGGAGTTCTGGCTGATGGAAATTATGTCTCAGTAGGGGACTGTCTCGCTTGAGTTAGAATTCCTCGAGCGAACTCCTGAGCTCGAATCAGCTGAGACAGAATCAACCGAGATGTATCAGCCGAGCTCTGTATCACCCTAGCATCTCTACTATTTTTTCTTTTTACTGCTGTAGCCCTTTCTCTCGGGCCAAGAATACTCGTTCGTGGAAAACTTTTGCGTGCATTCTCTTATTTTATTTTAATATATTTTTCTCGTGTGTGGATCGTAAATCAGCGGAGGCGATGGCGTCTCCAAAGCAAAACCTGTATGTTCAGGCGGTGGTGGATGCGGTCGTCGCAGCTCTTGGGAAAGAGGCGACACAGTCGGCAAAGGCGTCACTGGCTGTGTCAGCGGCAGTATTTCTCCCGCTGATTCCTCGCCGAATCTTATCCGATTCGATGCCTCCAGAAAGGCGACTCCGAGCTCCTGGAAGAAGACCTCAGCTTCATCCCGAACAACACCCGTATTCGGGAAAACAACCATGTCCTCCAGCGGTTGCAGGTAGACTCCTGGGAAGGCATTTGGATCAAATGCAGGAAAGTTTTCGTCACATCTCAAGGGAGGACACATGGCGAATGATGTCGAACTGCGAAATAAGTGCCCTTTTTATAGCGAGCAGCGGACCTCAGCCGCCGACGCCGCAGGCTCTGATTGGCGCGGAGCCCGATAACGTTTTGCTATAAAAGATGCGCAGTTTTCGCAAGTTTTTCATTCTTCGCCATGGAGTACTCTAGAGAGGATATAGTTCTTCCTGAAAACTTCCTTAGGATCGCTACCATCCTGCGAGACAATCCCGAACTGTGGGAGGATGTAGAGTTTCTGCAAATCATATGATTCACGGTTTTGATGGCGCAGGTTGAGTTTATTAATTCAATCAGACCATCGGCGATCGTAAGAAATCCAGCCTCCCCGGACAGTTCGAAACCAATTTAATCAGCTCTTTTCAGAGCTAAAAAATCAATCGGCCCTTTTCAGGGCCCCCAAATACTTTTAACGTTGTACAAAAATATTTTATTTTAACTTTTAAAATTTGAGTGTAGTTGACTCGAACGTTCGTTAAAGAAGTATGTAGAGGAGAATAAAAATAGAGCGATCTCGAGGAACCAAGTGAGTTTATTTTCGTGCTGAAGTTTCAATAATTTTTTCTATTATCTTCATCAGGGTTGTAAAAAAATTTTTGTTATTACACACACACAATATATATAACACACACAGATGCTCGAAATGAGAACCAGATTTGCTGTTATTAAATAACTGACCTTTTTTAAAAATAAATCTAACACTGCATGGTTCGTCGTTCGTCGAAGTTGTTAGGCCAACAGTGCCATGTCATAGTAATTTTTTGACTGGAATGTTTATAAAAAAATTTTTTTTGTAATAATGTTGAATTTGTAAGTTAAAATGCACTATTGCTAAAATTTTTTCTCTTACCTCTCCATATTGTCGTTCGAGGAACAATTAAGGAGGAAGGTGTGAAAACCTTGTGTTTATACTTTTCGTCAGAGGAAAGTAAAGGGAGAAAGGAAAGGGAAACTTAGAGAGGGAAGGGAAATAAATACTGTATTTAGATCGGCCAAACAGCTGAGTTGGTGGTACACTTTTTTCCACATCGTGCTCGTTTGGTCTAATCATAATAAGTTCAAGAATAATAGTAACTGGCATTTAATAGTAACTGGAAAGTTAACAGCTTAGTTTGAATTCTTTTTATTATTAAAAGACTATCTTTTTAAGATTTTGATTGAATCTTTGTAGATATTTTTTAAATTCATTGTGTCTTCCATACGATTTAGGCTACGTTTTTGGTTCTGTATATGTAACATTTCAGAAAAGGTTCTCCTGTAATAATTATTATCAGTATCTAATATTCTAACATTTTCAAAATCAATTTGATGTTTTGTGTTTTTGACATATTCGGAAAGGGCTGAAGTCGTAAGAGAGCTAGAAACGGCATACTTGTGCTCGTAAACTCGTTTTTTTAATTTCCTTTTCGATGTGCCTACTTACGATGACTCACAATCTTTGCATTTATAATTTTATAAACAACCGAGGGAGTGTCAAGGGGGTCTAATTTATCTTTCCATAGTTGTATAAAATTAAGTTTATTGATATTTTTGTGTATCATAGAAATGTATTTATTTTTTTTACCAAACGTTGAAGTGATGTGATTGCTAAGATTTTTTATATAAGGAAGGGATAAGGTTTTGGTTTTTAGGTTATTTGTGATTTGTTTGGGAGGGGGTAGTCTAGGAGTAGAGGCATTTCTTGATGTATTTATCTAAAAAGGTTGACGGAAATTTATTTTTTATTAAAAATTGCCTAACAATATTAATGTTTTTATTATGAAATTTAGGGTGAGCTAGTTTATTTGCTTTATCTATGAGGCTGTATATAATGGCTATTTTTTGGTGGGTGGGGTGATCGGAAAGGAAATTAATGTACCAGAAGCAGTCGGTTTCCTGTACCAATCAGTAATGATTGTGTTTTCTTTGATTCTGATTGTCAAGATATCAAGGAAACTAATCCTATTATTAACCTCTTTTTCCAAAGTAAATTGGAGGTTCGGATCATGACCGTTAAAGGCTTCAAGATTTTATCAATAATAATAATAATGCGTCAATATAAAAAATGGGGAAATAAGATTTAATTTCCACGCCGGCAAGAGTGCAACCCGCCTAGCGCGTAGCGGCCGACGTCGCACCGAGCGAAGCGCGCGCGCGCGTTCCCAAGCGACCGAGCACTCCCGAAAGCGAGTTGGCGCGCCGTATAACATATATGCGCCGAGCGGCGAGCGGTAGGCATCGCTATTCACCCATCTGATGAATTTAAGGTGTTGGAGGTAACGTCCAGGCTGCATATCCCTAGGAGCGTTTGTGTTCAGGGATAGTGCACGGCCGGATATTGCTCAGTTTGTAGTACGTTAAAAAATTGATAGTAAAATCGTAGCGTTTTCTTGTATTAATCGCCAAGTAAAATATTGCGTTGTAAATTTTATTTGTAAATTAAAGAAATTGATTTTTTCAATAAACTGCAACATTCTGGGTTCTTTTATGGTGAAAAGGAGGGTTAGGTTATCCGCGAGTAGGCTCAATTCGCCCACTGTAAACCCAATGATTGCTCACTGCACATCATATAACAAATGTTGAACACAACATACTCAAACCCCCTTTAATAATAATTGAATTACGGAGAGAGTATTTAACTAGAAATAAACAATAAGTAAAACTGGAATTAAAAATTAACAAAATATGTATTAATAATAATTAGAATAAATTAAATATAAAAATAAGTTCAATCAATTCGCTATATCCGATATTTACAAATTCGCAAATAAATATATTTCTAAACTAATCGCGGAAACTACAACTAACGGTATCGGTATTATCCACGGGTCGGAGCACCTACGGATGTGACTGGTGAGCCCTACCGATTAGCGCTGCGCTCATCACGCGCAGCGATCGGTCTCCAGGAGTGGAGCTCGGCTCAGGACGCCGAGAGGACTGAATTCGGCAGTCAAGTCCGCTCCTTTTATTAGCCGCTTGCTCGCCTACTACGTAAGAGCGAGAAGTTCGGACGGGGAATCGTCATGATAACTCGCGCGGGAGCGCACTTGCTCGCTAGCCGTCGGACGCCGAAGCGCGCTGGAACGAAGCTATTGCGAATTAAGCAATACCTTCGTTACAAAACCAACATTTAAGTTCACTAACAAATTTTGAATGTGTTCAGAAACCCTTTTTTCTTACCTAGCGATCACTTTATTAACCGCACCCAAATTAGTCATGCTTGTGGGGCTAATTTGACGTTGCACTAACATAGAAAACCCTTCCGATTAATTGGCGAGTGGACAGGGAACATTACCCACCCCTGGCTCCCGTTAATCGGACCAACTATAATCGGTAAAGTGGACATGCATGGTCTAGGTTTGTCTAGGCCATGCGCTGATGCAATTCGTAAGAACGTCACGAGAGAACCGCATGTATCAGGCTTGTCGGGTGCACCGCGATATCCATCGGACTTCCACCTTGAACACGCCTCGGGTTCAATAGAACTCTTGTTAACGTAAGCTTCGGAAGCATTGAGAATCGAGTCGCAAAAAACGAGCTTCGCTCTAAGTGCGCATTTTTTCCATTCAGGAAAAACGACGTGTGTACGTTACACAGTTTTTCGTTTAAATGTAAGAAGCAAACTTAAAAAAAAAAAAATAATAATTTCAACCGATCTGAAAATCATTAGAAAATTATATTTGTAGTTAAGAAAATATTAGTTCTGAAAAGAACTGATTTTAATGACAAATAATAATTTGTCGAGCGTTTAAAATATATGTTGGCCCTGAAAAGGGCCGATTATAAAAATCAATTAAAACAGATGCCGCCGAGTCGATGCTCCTGGCTCGTCGACCTCGCGAGGTCGCTTGGAGCGCCGCCGACCCTCTTCCACCACCTTCGGAGTTGACGTTATCAATTCCTCAATAACAGTTACCTCCGAAGGTGGCTGAGGTGGTGGTGATGGAGTAGGATCGGCGTAGACCAAAATCACGCCTAGAATAATCGACCCAGCAGTCTGTAGAAACTGCGGATCAACGAGAAGCTCTGGCCTTTGCCTCAAACGAGCCACTAATCTCTCGATTGCAGCCTTTCGCTCCATGTCGAAGAATGAAAATCACGAAAAATTGCCCGCCTTTTATAAGCAAGAGTGTTTTCCTCCCCATCATTGTTAATTAGCTCGCGTTTTATTCCCACCGCTGCTCATTAACGCACTGATTGGAGCGGAGCTGGTTGTCGCTAAAGTATAAATAACAACTCGCGAGAGTTTCACGCATTTTCATTCGGATGCGCGAGCGAAGCAGTGGCGCGACTTTAGATATTATAATCAACAAACTGTCTTTTTAAAGACAACTAAATGAACAAACGCTGATCAAACTTTGATTTGATTTGATTTTACATTTGAAACCTTAAAAAAAATCTACTGTTCCTTTCAGAACATCTAAATGATGACCTGCTGATGATTAACCTGCTGATGATTAACCTGATGATTAACCTGATGATTAACCTGATGATCAAACTCCTATTCTACACTAAAACCCTTTTGATTCACTGAAACATTGAATACTTGAAGAAAAATTATATAATTTAAGCATCTTTAATAGCTAAAACCACTTATAGATATCTAAAGTTCTTTATTTCAACTTTGATAAAAAAGTTGAGTAATTTTTTGAAAATTTTTAAAAATTAACGGTAAATGAATGAGAATTTTTTTCATGATTTATAATCATATAAATTATTATCTTACAAAATTTGAGCCTTCTAACTGTTATAGTTTTTAAAATAAAAATTTTGATATTAGTCACTGAATCACCGATTACTTAAAAACTTACATCTTTCTTCTTTTTAATAGAAATATTGCTTTGATTATCTCAAAAATGTTCATACAAGTGTAATTTAATGCATTTAATTGAGTGATAGCAGTTAGTACTGTTTAAAGGCTTTTATTTTAATTTTGATTAAAATAAGTTAAATTAATTTTCTTTAGTATATAAATTTGAAAGTATTTTGTTCAGCATTGTTTCTTTTAATCGTCCTGAAAAGGACGGATTATTCTTAAGAGACATTTAAAGTTTCTCTAAACGAGGAGAATGCGCGCGTGGACGTTCTGCACATTTTATCAATAACTTTGACCAAGGTTATTGGCGCGAAGAAACATTTTCTTAAGAGACTCTTAACTGTGGAATTCTTTGCAAGGTCCGTGCTAGTTGAAAGTTTCTCTACGCGAGGAGAATGCGCGCGGATGTTCTGCGATTTTATCAATAACCTTGGTGAATATTATTGGCGCGAAGAAAATTTTCTTAAGTGAAATTTAATAATTTCAAAAAACGAAAAATAATTTGTCGCATTTAAATAATATATTAGTCCTGAAGGACTGTTTAATCTGAAAAACATAAAAATATTTTAACAAGCTATGCTTGTTAAACATTAAGAAAATTACTGAAAAGGACTCATTTCCATATATATTATTATGACAAATAATAATTTGTCAGCGTTTAAAATTTTTATGGGCTCTGAAAACGGCCGATTGGTGGCCCTAAAAATGACCGATTGGTAGCCCTAAAAAGGGCCGATTAGTGTCCTGACAAATCCGATTAAAAAAGCCGGGGCGAGAAGCGGCATCCGACGGTCCGTGCTCATCGTCGTGAGGTCGTTTGTGCCGCAACACTACCTCTACCACCACTTCCGGCGATGAATCGCCATCGTCAATGACGATTACCTCCGGTCGTGGCGGCGTGGCTGGTGGAGTTGGTGCGGGTGTTGGCGAGTCCGGAGAGGCAGGCGGCGTAGGCCGAGGTGGCAGTCGCCACTCTTCGGTAGGCGGATTTTGGACTCTGTCCACGTCCTCGGTGACGATGATGGCAGCCGCCCCCAAGACTCGCAAGAACTCAACGTTCTGCCGAAGTTCTGGATGTCCACGGAGGAAGGCCGATAGACTGATGCAGGCAGCGACGAATGTTTTTCCGTTCATGACAAAAGAATGAAAAACTCGTGAAAATTGCTCGACTTTTATAGCGGAGCGCCGAGCACTTCCCCCACCGTCAACGCGCGCGTGCTTCTGATTGGAGCGGAGGTGCTCCGCATTCGAAGCAGTTAGTAACGTTTTCACAAAACTCGATGTGAAGTGCTCGACGAAAATTTTAAAAGAAAATCTGCTCTTTTCAGAACAATCAAATGATCAACGCTGATCAAACATTTGTTTAGTTTATAATCTATTATTCCCAATGAAATAGTAGTAATTTTTGCTTTAAAACTTGTAATTTCAATTTTGATTAAAAAAATTGTAAGTTATTTTTGTGAAAATCTTTAAAAATTGCAGGGAATTAATCTCAATGTTTGTTATGAATTATATTACTATAAACTAATAGCATAAAAAATTTCAGCATTCTAACTATTATAGTTTTCAAAATAAAAATTTTTCTGTTATTCGCTTTATTACCGCTGGCTTCGAAACTTTCATCTTTCTTATTTTTAAGTGAAATATGGCTTAGATTATTACAAAAACACTTAACCGGATATCGTAGCAAAAGTTTAACTAAATTTCCGCCACGGCAGAAGGGCGCTCGCGTCAGATGAAGCGATGATAGTTTTCATCGCTTTGTGATTATAAAATAGTATTTTACCCAAAAGGAAGAGTTGACCGCCATAGCCACAGTTATAGGAAAGGCGTATGGTCAACTCTCGGTATGGAAAAATAATTAATTATTCCGTATGCGCATGCCACGACGCCATATGCGCATGCGCAAGCGCACCGACTCGGCCACAATGTGTTCTGAATAGGACGTCGTGGAATCGCATTCATTTGACGCGAGCGCCCTCCTGCCGTGGCGGCAATTTAGTTAAACTTTTGCTACGACATCCCGTTAAATTAGTATAATTTAAGGTATTTAATGGACTAATAAAGTTAATATTGTTTAAAGGCTTTTATTTAAATTTTGCCTAAAATAACTTGAATAATTTTCTTTTAAATGTATATTTTGTATAAAATATTTTGTTCAGCATTGTTTTCTTATAATCGTTCTGAAAAGAACAGTTTTTAATCATGATTTATAAGCATGTTTATATTTCTTTTAGTTTCTTTAAAATCTTAAAGAAACTTTCAATTTTGTATAAACGCTACTTCAAGCAAGTCTGTAAGAGTTCTTTACGCGACAGTTGCTCCGCGCCAATGAAAGTTGCACACTGCTAGCCGCGGCGGCCTCTCATTGGCGCGGGGCCGCTCTTGTGAAGTCTACAAATATAGGTGCCGTTCCCGTGCGCGAGTCAGTATTCCACGGACAACGCGCGACGAGCACACCAACGATGAAGCGGTGGCACCCGGATGACCGCGGGACGTGGCAAAAGCGAGATTTGGTGGCAGAGGCGCGGCGAGGTTATGTCGCCACGTGACCGGTGACAACAATTTTTTTTATTTCAATCTGCCCTTTTGAGGGCAATAAACTCTAGTTTTTTCTTTTAATTTAATCTGCTGTTTTAAGAGCAACATACTGTTGTTAAAATCTGCGCTTTTAAGAGCAACATACTGCTGTTAAAATCTGCTCTTTTAAGAGCAACATACTGTTGTTAAAATCTGCTCTTTTAAGAGAAACATACAGTTTTTAAAATCTGCCCTTCTGAGGGCAAAAGTGAACGAGTGTGCGTGTGCGCGCGCTCAACTACAGAGAGGACAACGGCGAGGACGGACAACGGCGAGAAGCAGCAGCAACAAAAGTAAGTACCCTGACATCTCATGATCTGTGAGATGTCAGTTTCCTCGTGCGATGTCGGCATTTTGTCGCCGCACAACAGTCACGTGACAGTTTACCCGACGAAGTGGTGAAACTCTCTCTCGTTCTTCCCGGGGAACGATAGATGAGTTTGACAACTCGCACGTGTTGAATGGCATCCGTGGCTGAAAACCCCCTTTCCTTTTTCCTTATCCAAAGTGCTGCTGCTGCTTAAGTGTAAAAAAAAAAATTATTTTAGTGTGAATGTGTGTGAAAATGAAATTTTTTATTTAATATGCCCTTTTCAGGGCAGCGATTTATTTAATTTAATGTGTCCTTTTGAGAGCAGGGATTTAAAAGTGTGTGAATGTGATTTTATTGTTTTGTAACCGGCAATTTCCCGGGAGCGGAAATTGTTCGAATTACAAACAAAAAAAAAGAGTGAAATTAAATTGATAAAAATACCTGAGGAATTTAAATGTCAGAGAATGAAGACCGCGGCCTGTAAGCAGCAAGAGTCGCGTGCGCGCTGCGTGGAATGTCCTTGCTCGCGCCTGAAGGGCGAGAGCACCCGCGTGGTACGCTTGCCTAAATACTTGCGCACGGGACTTAGCTTTCATGCTGATTGAAGCTGCCGCTGCCGCTCGAGATGATCTGGCCCCTGGTGCGCTGCTCGTCCACACGGCGCGCTGCTCATCCTCACGGCGCGGGGGTGCCCCAACGCAGGCTTGATGCGTAAAAATCTGCGGCAGCCGCAATGCTGTCCACGAGTTTCGCGCTCACTTTGTAGCGCGGAACTCGCGGGATGAAAGAAAATTTCTCGCGGTACCAACGTTCCCCCGCAACCGAAGCCCGCGGTGACTCGGTAAAATAAAGCACGAAATGATATTCAACGCGGGAAAAAAAACAAAGTTCTTAATCAGAAATGTGGAAAATGTAATTAATTACGATGAATTTATTGGTCGCCGGGCACGTACCGATACTGCTGTGCCGAGAGAGACTGCCGACGCCGACCGAAGGGTCTCTCTGCGATGCCTAGCCGGGTACTAATTGGTCGCGGCCCTTAACACGCGATCATGGTGTGATGTTTTCGGCGGCAGAGACAATGCCCGGCGCGACTTGGGCTCGTGCGCGCCGCGAGATCTTCTTTCTCTCTCGCTCTGCCGCGGACGCTGCCTCGCGCCTTCTCTCTCTCCATCTCTCCTGTGCAGCCTAGCTCCACTCCGTGTGCTCTCGCCTACTTGCTTCCGCGGTAGGATGTATGCGCGGCTGCGTGTGTGTGTGCCGCCTTGACTGTGTACGCTGTGCGTGTGTGTGCTGCGAAGCAGGTGATTGCGCGTGCATGAAGCTGCGCTGCGGGATGCGCGTACGTAAGCTGGTGTGCGTAGATGAGGCCGTGGGACGTTGCCTTCGTTTGAACCCTGTGTTATCGGGACCTGCGAATTATTGGGCAAGAGGTGCGGGAACCCGGCTCGACGTGCTTTGAGTCGACTCGGAGACATGATCTCTCTCTTGCTTCTCTCTTCCTCAGGAACTCGCACCCGTTACAATCGGATAAAAAATAAAACACAGGAATACGAGATTTTATACAATTGTAAAATTAAGATAAATGTCGCCGCATGCTGTGTCTCGCTACTCGCAAGTAGCCGGTGGGCCAGGAGTCTCTCTTTTCAACAGGGTACTGGTTGACTAATTTGTCGTTAATTTCCGCGGAATTTGCAACAGTGTCAGAGACACTTGTTCTGCCGTCCTAAGAGAAAACGTCCTATCTAACAAAATTTTGAAATCAAGAAAATTGAGATTTTGTAAATCGTGCTCT